>WOGO01006835.1:0-11520 GCA_015342085.1 Leptinotarsa defecta | reverse complement strand
CTGCAATTCTATAGTTCTTTTAGTCCGTGGTCGTCCTACTGCAGAATTTGTTTCAAAGCTTTCAGATTCGGAAAGTCGCCTTTTTTACTTGGAAAAGGTGTGGGAATTAGGTTTTTTCATGAAAAGTACCAAAAGTTTAATGTCAAAAAAGTTAGGGCAATTTGAAATAAATAATGACAGCGTACGCAGCGCCCTCTAGATGTCATATGAAAATTAATACGAAATTATGATTTCCCACGTCAAAAAAACCCCGGCTACCGAATTCCGTGCAAATAACTTATTTTTTGCAAGAGTTATATTCAAAAAGCGAACAAAAAAATTCAACTTCAACACCCCGTATCTCCGAAACAAAGCATTCTCGGACACAAGTTCATATAGAATTTTTTTTTGATTGTCTCAGGTATAGGGCACCTGAATATTTTAACGTACTTATGTTACACCCTATATATTAGATTAGACAATGGAAGTCCGAACTGATGAAATGCACCACGAAACATTGTCGAACACCTTCAAACAAATGTTAAACCTACAGATCATATAGTTCAGAATAAACAAATACAAATTTCCGTTCCTAAATATTATAATTAATTTTCCTTTTTGCAGAGATCAGTTTAAATTCCATTGTTTATTGTTTTCACAACAAACTAAGAGAGCATGATCATCTGATATGTTCATTAGTTGATATTTATTGTTTTATTGTTTGCACTGTGATAAATGTATGCAGAATCGTATGCAATATCGGTCGAGGTATTGGTCTGAAAAATAAAGTTGCTCTTATTCAACAAACTGTCACAATTATAAATGTTGAGAGAGCTGAATGTATTCAATCCTCGTTGAAATATTTATCACATCAATATATTTGTATCTTCTCGAGTCGATCAATGTGGACTACTTTGTTTTCAGAGTTTCGGTTTTTTACTTTGCAGTTTGCAGCGATAAGGAGAGATAGAAGTCAATCACTAATTAGATTGTTCATTCATATCACCCATCATCCACACCAATCAGTGCTACGCAAATTGACAATTTACCAAATTTAGTCAATCAGATTCCTGATTTGAGGAACCTGCGTATTCGATTAATTGAACAACCTTAAATTTATTTCATAGAAACGGGATAAAATTAACTAGCACTCTGAATGATAATCACACCTTTCCATCGACTATGGGATAAAATGGGCAATTCAGCATATCAGACAATCTCCGATCCGATTAAAAATGAAAGATTTGAAAGTTTCAGTACTGAATCTGCGATAAATGAACCAAGTTACAATCTGCTTTAACCCCCCGATAAAATATCGAAGCTTTCCTCGTTAAAGTTCAGGAGTTCGGAACATTCCATGATAAATTCATAATAGGGTATGTAAAATAAACACCACCCCTCGAAACCGGTGGTGGTGAGAAGGGATCAAGTTTATATGAAAGTTATATTTTGTATATTAGGCAACGGTGAAGTATGATTGATGTCAATAGCTCTGGCGAGTTAAATGAATCAAGAAAATCAATCATCCATTTCTTTGAAACCGACGAATGATAATAAAATACAGGGTGTTTTATATGTCCGAAGTGGCTTATTTTCTGAGATATGGGGCGTTGAAGTTCAAGTAGAACGGTGTTTAAAAAATATCATAAATATCTTTACACCGATTGGATTGCCGCAGTTATTTGACACAGTTATTCAGCCCGAACGAGATTGAAATTATTAGGTCCAATGGGCACCACAGCCAATAAGATTGAGAAACAAAAAACCACTGATTTTCTTTTCACTTTCCAGATTGAGCAACTAAAAATACAACTTTTTCGTCACGTGTGTTTTTTTTCATATAAAGCTTCGTATTCGAGAAAAAAATCACTTATCCATGGACAAGATAAAATAGAAACCAAAAGTAAATAATGAACAATTTCGACCTTATAGTGAATGAGCAAAATGTCCACCTTCTGATAGAATACACGACTGCAATTGATTTGTCAATGTTTGTCTGACACTCTCAAAAATAACTGAAGTATCCCTTATGACATTGCAATTGTTGATTATTCGATTCCTCAAGTCATTTGAATCTGAATGAGAATCTGAAGGATCCATATCAGGATTGCGAGCTGGCCAATTTTGATGTCCTGCATGTCCCATCCAGCGATTGGGGTTGGTAATGTCGAGATGCTAATGAGCAAGAAAATGAAATGAGTTATAGCCTCGTCGTGCATTAACCAAATGTTGTCTCTTATAAGTACCGGCACTTTCTCTAACAAAATGGGTATATGATCCCGCAGAAAGCTTGTGTAGAATTCGCCTGTGAAAAAATTTGACCAATTAGGTAGTCACCAGTCATTCATACCCAAAATTTCAGCAAAAATTGTTACTGAAAATCACTTTCTCTAATAACGTGGGGATTCTTGTCGGCTCAAAAATGGCCCATTGTGAAAGTATCTAGTAGCATCTCGTGAAAAATTTTCTTCGGCCGTAAATGAAATATTTGGTGAAAACTTTTCATTTTCTGACATCGTATGAATCAACCATCTACAGAACATTAATCTTGGGTGAAAATCCTTAGGCAGTAGAGATTGAACCCACTGTATGTGATATGGGTATAGGAGGTTTCTTTTAAGAACTGCTCATATGGTTTTTGGGCTAACTTGCTTGAAGGATCTTCTTATATCGTATCAAGTATAGCTTCTTCTAGTTCAAGCTCTGTCGAAGTTTATAGTCTTCCACCATCTGCATCTTCATAAAAACTCACATAATTTTGCATGTATCGTTCCAAATGTTTTACCACATGAAACTCTGTTACGATATCTGCCCTAGTAAATTCTGCGCGCTTTTTCTGCATTTTCATTTGCTAATCCACAAATAAAGTGAATGTCAGCCATTTCAGTGTAAGTAAAATCATTCATAATGGAACCACTGCTCATTGACAACTCTGACTCTCACTGATATTATGACAACACTATCACTGTCAGCTGGTCTTCAAAGTAAATGTTCATGAGTAGCAAAGTGGCTTAATATTTTTTTTCTGGAAGTGTACGAGCAAAATGATATTGAGGAAACACAATTTTTCTCGTGGTCAATCAGCGATCTTTCTCAACCAAATTCAAAACCGCTATCTATTTTTCTGATGTTCCACAGCAAGTTCTACCGACTTTTAGATTATCGATTTATTCAGAACTTTATTAGGGCACATCCTGAATGTGAGAGCCGGAATATTCGCTATTCGCAGAGCAGAAAAGGTCTTTCTTACCATACTTGAATTATCATATGAATGTTTTTTCTTGAAAATTCAGCGGACTGTAGTTGAAAATGGGCTGAAAAATAATTTCACATAATATCAGCATTTCATCAAGAAGTACCCTTTATTGTCGCATCTATTTCAACATTGATAAAATGATTGGAGCTTCCGTGGCCAAGATTAGGTAAATTGCATAAAGCCTGTTCATGTTCACTCAGGTAGTCTGGTGTTAGGTAAATTCTCAATAACATTGTCGACCTCTTTCCACCTGCCGTCATGCTATTTGCTATTTTCGAACTTCTTAGAATGGGATTTTATATTCGGTTGAGGTTCACAGATTCTTTTTTCTGTTTGAAGTATCTGTATGGTCGTGGATCTCTATTACTTCCCGTATCAGCCGGCTATGGTATCTCTGGATGGGGACAATGTATTTCGTGTTTTCTAACAGACTCCTGTGGTTTATTTCACTGTGTGCGAGTTCCGCCACAGCTGACCTGTCCGTTTGTCCTACTCTGCAGTTTCTTTCATGTCTCTTCAGCCTGATTTCCATGGATCTTTTAGTGGTTTCGATATATACCTTGTCACGAGTGCATGGTATGCGATATACCTTTGCTGTTAATAATAGGTGTCTTTTGCTTCCGTCGACCTGAGGCTTCATTCTATTTTCTTGGGGACTCAAGACAGGTATATATGGTAGATACTCGCATGCAAACATTCAGAATAAAAAAAAAATATCTCCGTTTGACCACACATATAAAGTTAGGGATATGAACCACAAGTCAATTCGTATTGTTCGGCTTTCGTTGAAACCTGGACTTTGTTTTCAGTATCGTCAGTGAATTTGCCAAATTAATTTTATTTGTTAGCTTCATCCACATCGTTCTTCTTCAGTATACGAGCTAAGTAAGTCAATATTCTAAGACGCTCATTATCGCTTCTTGGAGCTGGATGGACCTTGAATATTCCTGGAGTTTTTTCTCAACACCAAATCGTTATTTCTAACACCTCGACATGTGTTTCGATCACCAAGTGATCATCTTCAAAGAGGAATATTGAAACTGACATATTTATAATTATAATAATAATGATTTGGTGTTGGGAAAAAACTCCAGTAATATTCATTACTACACCAAAGGTTCCAAACAGTGCATCATAAGTGGATAGACCTAGTTCAAAGATTGTTTCTGAATTCTGTTTAGAAGAATGAAGTCAGTTATCGGTCGGTAGCCAAGTGGTTCGGCGTGGGTGCTTTGTTCACTCACTCGAATTGACTGCCGTGTTGGTCGGTGGTTCAAGCCCTAGTCTGAACAGTCGATCTTTGCTTGCTATCGTCCAACCCGTGTTAGGAATCACACGTTAAAAGGTGAAACCTCGTTAATCCTTAGCTCGCACAAGTTTCGACTTCTGAGGGTTGTCGTTCATAGTGGTGCGACAGCTGGTTAACGAAAAACAGATTTTAAACGTCATTACTGTTTTAGAAGGCAATTTGTTCTGCGAAATAACTCTCTGCCAATTAAATTCCAAAAATCTATTAAGCATTCTATTGAATGCTACTTATATAGTAGGATGGTTTGTGAATGATTGCAAAGTCAGAATTACGTATAGAATTTATCATATATAGTCAGTAGGCATATTTGAAAACTAGCTATAAATCAAATCATCTGAAGGAACAATTTCTTCAGGCCAGTCTCAACTCCCTACACTATAGGTTAATAGACTGACACCTATCAGCAAACAACTACTACCCTGGCTAAAACCACAAATGGCGTTGGAATATATTCGACAGGTGTCAATGTAGAATTCTTCACTGAAGTTATTCCTGCATATGGCGATACAACTGCTGCAATAGATTTTCAATTATTGGAATACACTTGCAGACCGTTTCCGGGCTGTTTAGTCAATCGTGCAAGTTAGTGTTCATCATCAACGTGAAGTCGATGATTTCCGATAATTGAAAATCGAATTCCTTCAGAGTATCATTTCTCGAACTAGGTTGTAGCAGACAAAAAACAACAAGTATATTATCGCCCATCTATCTGAGAACGGGGTAACCAACCATATCTGAAATTTGCTCTCTATCTTTCGTATAAAGAAAAAACTTTTCACATATAGTCAGTGGGCATACTTGAAGACTGTCACTAGATGGAATGACATTTTTAATTTTTGCTCCAATTTAAGACAAGGAATGAAATACTATGAAAGAATTTTAATTTTCAATAATGGAATATCATTGACTTTAGGTCGATGATGGTCACTATCTTGCACTGACGAGTGGCTAAGCAGCCCGAAACCGGTCTGCATGTGTGCCCGTTCCAAAATTGACGGTCGACTCTTTCAGTTGTATTGCCAGTTGCATATGCAGGAAATTTTCTATGAACATTCCTGCACTAACGCCTGACGGATATATTCCAATGCCGATCGTGGTATTAGCCAGTAGAGTAATTGTGTTCTGATAGGCGTCAGTCTATTCAACCTACTGTGTAGGTATATCCGATACGGGCTTGAACATTTGAAGTTTAGATTTGTTTAGTGCCAATCTTCAAGCATAGCCCACTGACTAATAAAAAAGCTATTGAGACAACTCAAATGAATATCAAATGAATCTCAATGAACAGATGCAAAATGAACAAATGAAAAACGAATCGCTACTGATTTCCATAACATCACGAAAATAAGACTCCTCAATTCAAACAGAAATCTCAAAATTAATTGTGAATGGAACTTATTGGAAAAAAACGACATTTTCATTTCGAATGGATATTATTTAAAATCAAAAATAACACGAAACATACAGCTAGGGCATCTAATCGTGTCAAGTGAGTCGGGTGCCTGCCCTGTGGTCTTTGGTCAAAGCACGATAGATTGCAACAATGAAATTCAGGGGTTGAATTTCATTGTTGGGTTCAGGGTTCAGTCATTCACTCACTCTGTTCATATATTCGAACATTGTGTCTTCATTAAATATAATTTTAAACAAATGTTTTTGCTGGAATTTTTCTTTATTCAGGTTATGAAATTGATTTGATTTGAAAATTGATTATGAGTCATTTTATCGATGCATTCAGCTGGGAATATTTGGGGAAATAATGTTTTCAAATACCACCTCACTTAAAAATTTTCTAAGATGAATTTTTTCAAACTAAAACTTCGTTATTTTTCATCAATATATATTGAGCAACCAGCAATAGATAAAATCAATAGTTCTACGAACTTATGGTTTCATCAGGCTGTTTGCTTTGGTATCGCTAAATAACAAACTTTTTATCAGAAACTGGAAAATTATCAATAAAATTTCGGAGTCTTGTTATATTTCTTTCGAAAAATATTTCGGTCTTTCATCCTGTCAATTTTCTCTCTATTTCATGATTTTCTGCAGGTTACAAAAAAGGGGACGGATTATACAGTCATATATCACCTTGATCACAATAAAAATCATTAGACGATACTACAAAGTGGTAACTTACGTACTATATCTATTCCCCATATATAATGAAAGTAAAAAAGCAGCAATTGTAGTTGGATAAATACACCTAGAGAAAAGCTTCGGCCCATTTTCATGATAACTAATATTTACTATTGAGAACAATTTATGTCACTACACGAAATATTTAACTAATGATGATTACTCTTACGATACGAATCTGGTGGATGTAGAATGTGAATGAAAAATTATGATGATTTTGTGCAATTTACGGGCTCATTTCACGAGATGATTCCATCAATTTGTAATTAGGGAAATGATTTTGAAGCATTTTTCGAAAAGTTTGCTGTAAATAATGGTGTTATGACACAATTCAAATATAAGGTAATGGTCGACATGGGGTTTTTGTCAATATAAAAAACTATTACATTGCTGGTGTTCGGAAAAATATGAAACATTGTTTTTTGAAATGGAATTGTTTTGTTGAATCAATTATTATCGAAGAGATTTCATTGCGTCATTGACATTTCTATAATACATCGAACTTTTCATGTTCTGGTAGATAAAGATTTTCAGTTTTATGGGAAAGACCTAATTATCAGCAATCTGATAAATATTGATTTTTTGAACGAACTGAAAAGAGTTTTTCTGATTTTTCAGTTCACGAAGTTTTTGGTGCCTCTCAAATGAGTTGAAGAGCTTGAAAAATATAATGAAATGTTAGGTCTTTGATGGTTTGATATCATACGTGTGTCAAATAATTTTTTTAGGCGCTCTCAGAGCGGTGTCTGTACGAAAGTAGCGATTCACAATAATTGATTCTCCATGTGTCTCGATTGCGTTATTTCAAATATGGGTGACATATGATAGAAGGTCACCTGTTGATCTTTGTTTACGAAAGCCATATTGATGATCGCTCAAGATGTTGAAGCCTTTCAAATATTTGAGGATATAGTGGTTTACGACTTTGTTAATGATTTTTGATATCACTGATAGCAAAGCGACTGGTCTAGAGTTATTTGGAAAAATTATCTTGCCCTTTTTGGGAGTACGCTGAATGCAAGCAATCTTCCAACAAGAAGGAAAACCTCCTTTCTTGTAAGACATGAGCACATTCCCAGTACGATGACGGGCACTTTATTAGGGACAGACAGCTTGTTGATGTCGAGCTGTTTCAAAATTCGCCTTATTGAATGCTGTCGAAAAGTCATTTCCGGCATTGTAACAGTGGGTGGTGCCTCTTCCAGAAAATCAACTGTGGGGTGGGACGCTAGTAGATTTGCTTTTTCTATGACTATTGTTGTAATTGTGTTGGTGATGGAATTATGGATTTTGTAGAGTTCTGCTCAACACCTTTAGCTACCGACCAGTAGGATTTAGACCCTTTGGGATTGATAAGCAGTTCATCCCTAATTTTCTTTGCTGTCATTTATTCTTAGTTTGCAGCTATTGCAAGCATTAACGAACCTAGTTCGGTTTTCGGCACTGGGATATTTGCGCCACTGTCGGTAGGCGAGATTTTTGGAGGCGTCAGCTTGCTCTTAATTTTTGTTGAACCAAGGTTAGCCGTTAGATCGTCGTTTCATTGAAAAAGAAATATATGTATCCATCGATGAATAAATTATGTGACTTCAGAAGCATAAGTTGATGGATTTTCACAGTTGAAACAATCATCTAGCCAAAGAAAATTTTGGAAATGATTTTGAAGAACCTCCCATTCAGCTGATCTGCAATGCCAAACTTCGAGCGCCTCAGATTTTTCCCCAACATTTATTGGTAATTTACTCAACACCCAAATGGGTTTGTGGTCAGAGGATCCCAATGGAGACCTTACGGTGACTGTGTGAATTTCTGGATTGATTTTTATGTATAGATCCAGAACACTAGCATATTCTCCATCACGGTCAGGAACCCTGGTAGGCTCATTTATAGTCTGAGGAAGTTCGCTGCTCATTGCAGTGAAAATCTACAGTTCAGAGGTGGAAATCGCATAAAAAAAGTATTCGAAAGTAGAATCATACTTAGGGATAAAAGGAGTTCTAAGTGTTTGTGATCCAATTTCGACAAAGATGTGCCAAAGGACGATTCCTAACTTGACTTTTTTGGCGAAACAATTCGATGAACATATCTGAAATAGGTGTTGACATTTTTTGAAATAATGGAGGGACAATGTGGGGTAATATGTGTTAGTTGTGCTAACAAAGTTGTTGTTTTCACTTTGAGGAGGAGAATAGGATCTGAAAACTTCTGTAAAAAACAAAAGCCGTGAAATACAAATGAATTCAGTTCATGAAGTTGATCTCCCGAAATATAACCAAAACATGAAAAAGTTTAGGGGTGCATTATCATCTGTTGATGTAAAAAAGCTTGCATCTTTTTCTCGGATCCAAAATAATCTTCCAAATAGCTTCGCTATTGATGAAAAGCCAACTTGTATAATTTTCATTTCATTCAGAGAACAAACATGATTCCAAAATAGACTATATCACATACAGAAAATGAAGGGCAAAAATGAAACCTGCTGGAATCTCTGGTAATTGATGAAGGCAAAAAGTTCTTCTTAAACTACCAACAAGAAGTTATTCACCTACTATTGTTGAACTTTCTTCATGAAATGTCAATAATTAGGCATTACATTCATCAATCACCTGTTTTCGTGGAACTGTTTTCACTTATTTTGCCAGAAATAATTACTCATCTTATCGAGTTTTAGCATGAAATGCCAATAAAAAACGTATACAAATAATACCTATTTTCCTAGAAAAGTGACATTGTATTGTAATTTTTTTTCAAATACACCTCTTCCATCGGAATTATTCATTTCTGTCATTGAGTTTTGTACTTATCTGCTCATTCACTCAGGCTGATACTATCATAATTTTTAAGATCATGTGCTTTCAGTCAGCAACAAAATTCTGAGACGATTTTCGATAACGATAACTTTGGAAAAAACATTAATAATGTCATTCCTAATGATGCGGCGCTATCACAATGGAATCAAAATCATTGATGATGATGCAGTTACCACCAAGGACAAGTAGGTGTCAAGAAAAGAAACAACAAGCTAAATTACAAACATTTGCATGAATTATCATGGATAAACGAAAAAAGCTGAAACGAAGGCAATAAATGAAAAATAAACAATAAAAATGAGAAAGAAATGAAGAATAAATTCAGTGTTCAGTAGTAAAAACAAGGGCAAGGGCTACTGATGAAACAAGTTCATCAAAAAAGGAATTGGAGGTGCCTACAGTGAACAGCAGAGTTTCAGAACTAAAACTTGATGAATCAGAATTGTGTGCCCAATGCGACCGAAACTATTTTGACGAAAATGCTCTCAATTTTGATTAGTTACATCTTCTGACATATAACGTCTAGATTGAACCTCACTGAATCCAATAGCGCTCTTGATATATGGGTTTCATAATTCAATGTTGACATATCATTCAATTTTTTTCTCTAAAGAACAATAAAGCAAATCTTCAGAAGGACACATTGAAGATTTACCAGCTCAATATCCAGTGTCTAACTAATAAAATGAAACAGTTACAGTTGTACCTCGATGATGAACATTGTGATATCATTTGTTTGACTGAACATTGGCTCAATTTAGAGTATTTGAAAACTATCAATCTGAATAATTTTAAATTACGTAGTTGTTTTGTAGGCGAACCCTCCAACATGGTGGTGTTTCCATACATGTTCACAAAGACAATGTAAACCTCTTCTTTTGCATTGAGCACCATGCAGAATTTTGTGGTATTGAATTATCAAAAGAAATTGCATTGATAACAACATACAGATCTTCTTTATCCAAAGAATATGAACTGTTCTTCAATCAAATTGAAGAACTTCTAGCAATGATATCAGCAAGATATAAAAACATAATATTAATGGGGGATTTCAATATCGACATTTCTAAAAATAACTACATCTCAAATTCCTGGTTGAATATCATCAAATCGTTTGGACTTAACCCTGAAATAATTACCGCTACTAGAGTAACTCCTACATCTTCAAGTGGCATAGACAATATAATGACTAATTTAAACGATAGTGAATGCTGTACTGGAACCTCAGATCCTAGTATTTCAGATCATAGTGGACAGTTTATACAAATTTCAAATCTTTTTACAGACATTTCTGAATTTAAGTGGAACAGAATAGTTACTCAGAAGGGACTGGATGCCATGAAACGATATCTTGAACAAGTCAATCGGTGGATGTTCCATGACAACCATGTCCCTATGAACATGATGGCTGACTACTTGAATAATACAAATAGTTCCTTTCCTTTTCTTTCTTCAGTAATGAACTACTACAGATGAGGAACACCTTAAAATTACTACTGACAGTATCTCCTCAAAAAATCCTGCTGATAGAGAAGTCTATAAAACATACAAACGTAGTTATGAAACAGCAATTATTAGTCTAAAAGAGAATCATATGATCATTTCTTAGAAAATTCCAAAAACAAATCGAAAGATATTTGAAAGTTAGTAAATCACAAACGAAATTCTGCTAGTAACTCAAATGTCACCCCAAATAGTATCAGCCCTGATGAATTTAATATATTCTTCTCCAATATAGCCGAGGATATAATCAGATCCTTGCCATCCTGACATGACAGATTGCTACTCTAACCTCCCTACACCTCGAGAATTTTTTTTTATGTTACCTGTGACCCATGAAGATGTAATGCACTCCATTAAAAAACTCAAGAGCTCAAACTCTTATGACATATATTATTTAAATAGCCTTATCATCAAAGAAACTCTAAATTATCTCATCGAACCATTAACCATTCTTATAAACGGCTGTTAGCAAAGTTATACCTATTTTCAAAAAAGGAGATCCTTCATCACCTGACAATTATAGACCT
>WOGO01006833.1:0-11522 GCA_015342085.1 Leptinotarsa defecta | reverse complement strand
TTGGGAAAAAACTCCAGTAATATTCATTACTACACTAAAGGTTCCAAACAGTGCATCACTGTTATGCAATAAATGCACCAGCTCCGGAGGAACTGCTTAACACGATATCCTGCAACTGCAAGAATGGCTGTGGTTCGCGATATGGATGCAGGAAAGTGGGGTTGTAGTGCTCTTTAGCTTGCGGCCAGTGTAATGGGCGAGCTTGTCTTTATGCTTCACCTTAGAGTGATATCAATGTACTTTTGGCTCTGAAATCCTGGATGAACTGGAGACAAATGTCGTTGAAAACAAGAACACAGAGGAATTTTAAATTTTACAGACAGGAAGGCAATTTCAACGTTCACAAATGTATCAAATGGTATTTTCAATAAAAACAATAATTAAAAATAATATTCTTTTCTTTTCATTCAGTAAGGAAGTAATTAGTATAAATGAGATTAGAATAAAAAAATAGTAGGGAATTCAGTCCTCTACAATATTTATGATGAATACAAATAGCATAAAACCCGTAGGAAACGAGTTATTTGCAATGAATGTATAAAAAAAAACATTTTTTGACCTTTGACTTTGGAATATCTGTAGTGACAAATACCCTAGGATGGAAAAGTTTTGAGACAAGTTTCAGAGTGCCAAGATACTTGCCCTCATTTGACTAATATTCACCAGATCTCACTCCATCCGACTATCATATTTTTCCTCAGATGAAAGTTTCACATTTTCTTCCAAAAAGGTAGTAGTGCGGTTTGCAGAGCAAGATAATTTTTTTAAAGGTCTAGAGGTGTAATAGAGAAAAGAGTATGTTGATTAAGAGAATACTTTGACTTTCAAATTTTGTTTATTTTTGTAGTAAGTTAAAAAATCCTTCATTTATGCATTATACTAAGAGTGTTTTTCTCTAATTCGATAACGAGATACTACCATACCTACCACATTGCGGGATACTCTCAGTGGATGAGACCATCATCTGTGCCAGGAAATTCAGGACCAAAGCAAGTAATTTTGGAATGTTTATTATCATTTCTCTTCTTGGTTCAACGTGGAACGAACGGCGAGGAAACCGTAACTACCACTCGAAACGTGTTTCATGTAATGAAACGAAAGCACAACGATAACGCTAGCAAAACAAAATCCCACTCTCGGGAAATATGGTATTTCCAAAAGCTACGGAAGTGAAACATTACACGAAATAATAAAAAATAAAAATGAAACTTCAGCGCATAACGACGCGATGTCTGGGAGCGAAAAGGGACGGAAATCCCCGAAGGGTGGAAATATGAAGAGGGCGCCACCTGCAGACACCAAATTATGTAGCCATAAACAATGTCCTGAAAGCAATTCCGCATAATGCAAGGGAGCATTACTTACGCCCACTCTCAAGGCGTTTCCCTTGTCTTTTCCGCAAACTTTTCCGACCACCGGAAAAACTTGACTCGATTATAATAAATTTCACTCTTCGTGATTCCAATTTATCTTCGAATATTTCACACGAGTTTAGAGATATTTGTTCCGGAATTGTTTTGGTGAATTTTCCATAAGTTTTTTTCTATTTTTGTTACTACGAAGAGATTTGAATTTCACAAGCTTGTCATTAGTGATACCTTGATAAGAACTGGCTTCCTTGATAAGGCCTGGCTCACTTCTTTGAAACGGAAATTATGTGAAATATTGGCAAAATGTTTCTGTTTCTGCAGAAAGAATTCAACAGAAACACTGTTTCCACATTCTAGGTATCTGAAACTGTGATTTTCATCGTCTGATTATTTTTTCTCAGAGATTCTCAGTGTTGGTATTCCATACTAAACTCCTCAAAACAATTGAAGGATCACTTTTTAATGATCTTGTAATTTTATTAACAGTAATTATATGTTATATGTTATATTATTTTGAAAGGCAATGCAAATTGCTAACAAATCCATGCTGAATTATTGAATAATTTTTTGTTGTGTATTGGGTATACGTGAGAAAAGTAAAGAACTACCAAAATTGAAATGAAAACCCTTCAATTATAGAAATCGAAAGTAACAAAAATTTGTTTTTGTGTCACAATTAATGGCTCAGTATCATGTGTTTCCTTCTCGGATAGAAATCATAGCTCACATTCGCCAGGGCATGGTTCCTATGAACATCCTGAGGTTTTCTTGAGGCAGATGTTCCCAATCTTCTTGAAGAGCGATTTCCAGCTTATCCAAAGTGGTGGGTTAGTTTTGACGGCTTCGGCTGCTTGTCCCCTGTTGATTCCAGACATGTTTGATGGGATTTAGGTCCGGGCTGCAAGCGGGCCATCCCAAAGTGGTGATATTGTGGGCGTGTAGGTACTGACGCACGATCCCATCGTGCATAAAAATAAAATTGTGCCTTTCTGCTTCTGCTCTTTGACGTATCTGAAAATCCAACACTTCATTAACGTACCTTTGGGCGGTCAAGAATCTGTTCCGGATGACTACAAGGTCTGTACATCATTGAGTGTTATTCTACCACACACAATTATTGATCCACGTATAGGTATCAAATGAAAGCTATTTCTGAATATAATAAAAAAACATTATGTGACTCTAAATTCAATAAGGCTGACCGCCCAAAATGGCGGACTAATTTTTTCATATAACCCCATGGTATGAGTATCACATACTTCGACGTCACTCTGAATTCGATATGGGGGTCAGCCCAAGATGCCGAAGTAGTTTTTTATGCACCTTTTTGATATCGGAATCAAATGTAGAGGACTGCTGGAAAGTATACAAAAAATGACATGACATCACCCTGAATTCAATATGGCGGACCGCCCAATATGGCGAAGTAGTTTTTTTATGCACCTCCATGTTATAGGTATCAAATGAAAGGGATTTTTGAAGAGAATATAAAAAGCAACATGATGTGACTCTGAATCGAATAAGGCTGACCGCCCAAAATGGCGGACTAATTTTTTTATGTAACCCCATGGTGTGAGTATCACATACTTCGACGTCACTCTCAATTCGATATGGCGTCCGCCCAAGATGGCGAAGTAGTTTTTTATGCAACTTTGAAACTTTGGGATCAAATGAAAAAGATTGCTAGAAAGTATATAAAAAATAACATGACGTCACTCTGAATTCAGTATGGTGGACTCCCAAATATGTTGAAATATCTTGTACACCCGTATGGTGCGTAAGGACCGCCGTAAACGCTCCAAGATATGTACCGAATAGGCACATATTCCGGGATCTAGTCCCTAACATACACTACGTAAACGCATACATGAGGAAACACGCAGAGGACACGTTTGACAGAATTCGAGCGCACGACCTACATAACGCACTAAACAGGGATGACCCCAGATTCCGAGAGAGGGACAAACACCGGAGGCCAACGAAGCAAAACCAAAGACCACCCCGAGATTTGTTGTCAGGCGGCTCCGGTAAGTATAAAAATTTCTTAACCAGACTTCAAATTGATCATATTTTCAGATTCACTGAGAACCAACACCTGCTCGCGACTAAAGACACTCGTCTCCGGTTAGTTTTTGGGGACCCCATGCAATAATTCAGTTGGGAATATCATGATAAAACAATTCAACAAATCAGAAAGTAAAAGCACCTAGATGCTGACTTTCGACCAAAGAAGGTCGGATGTCAATCTTGCTGAAGTGCCCATCACTAAGTTGAAGAACGCTCCGGAGGAGTGGGGTGGATGGACGAGACGGGATGTTCTGCACATATTAACCGTGTGGAGAAGATTTCAACTCAGGGCACTCAACCCGGTAGGAGGCTTGGGGGGACCAGAATCGATACATACACGATATCCGGTGTTATCTAGGTAGTTTCCTGTCTTACCTGTTAGACAAGCTGCATTCGGATCACACATGCTGGGATCAATATGGCAGTTCTTCTCAGCATAGCATTGCAAACCATCTCCGAAAAATCCTTCATTACACTCGCATTTGTAACTCAACTCTTCCTCGTTATAATTACAAGTAGCGTGGGCACCACAGTTGTTTAGTGTGTCGCATCCTATGACTTTTTCTCTGCATTCGGTGATGCCGTTACCAACATACCCGGGTTTGCAAGTACAGTAGAACGTTTGATACTCATCATCGTAGAGACATTCAGCATTTTCCACGCAAGTTCCTCCTCCACACGACCCGGCAATAATTACGCATTGAGTTTGGGAGTCGCGAACATAACCTAAAATGAAATCGTGTCTGTTTGTAATTGTTACAATGAAAGTGCATTCGAATGGTTTATTTTGTGAAAACATATTGATAAACAGAATCAAAACCACTGGCGTAAAACTAATTTATTGAAAACACTTTTCCCATACCAGAACAAAAGTCTGTCTCTCAGACACTATTTTGTTTTATTGTGAAAAAAGTGTTTTAATAGATTCATCAGAACAAAATGATGTCTCAGACAGTTTTTTGTTCTGGTGTGGAAAATGTGTTTTCAATAGTTACCTCAATGATTTCAAAATTGAGGTTGAAATATTTTCCCATATCCTAATTGAATACTATAATTTTGAATAGATGAGTGAAAAGTAAATAAGAAAAATATATTGCTGAATTTTATATGAGTAGTATTTCGTATTTCAAATTACATAATTACACTTTTCCCATACCAGAACAAAATACTGTCTCCCAGACAGTAAAAATACCCAAAAAAGGGCAATACAAAATAAAATACTGACAGTATTTTGTTCTGGTATGGAAAAAGTGTTTCAATAGTCACCTCAATGGTTTCAAAGTTTAGATTGAAGCAGTTTCCCATATGATAATTAAATACTATAAATTTAAAGATACGTGAAAAGTAAATTAGCTTCTGAAAAATATAATGCTCAATTTGAAATATTGTATTCCTGTAACTGGTGTAACTGGTGATTACACTTTTCCCATACCCGAACAAAATACTGTCTCTCAAACAATAATTTTTCAGGTGTGGGAAAGTTGATTCATCGCAGCAAATTAGTTTCTCTCAGACAGTTTACATACTGTCACAGTATAAATACTGTGTAAGAAAAGTGTTTTTGATAGTTTCAAAGTTGAATTCGAAGCAGTTTCCCGTATGCCAATTAAATACTATAATTTTAAGCAAAAATGAGACAAAAATATAAAATGTCTAATTTCATATAGTATTCCTGTTAAGTTACATCAATCTAGATATTCCAAAAAATGGTTCCATCTGTATATGGAACCCAAAAATTAATACTAGTTGATCTTTCTTTTGTGTCCCAACAATAACAATTTAGAAGTTCTTGATTTAATGAACCTTTCATCAATGAACATGACATTTAAAAAAATCAAATTCAATTTATGTATTTCGAGCCGAATATGTATTTGTTGTAAAAAAGTCTCCATTTGTTGTTGTATTAATTGTAAATCATTCCTGAAATACATCAAACTTGTTTTATTAGTAAATTTCACTAATTTTCTAAGAAGTCGAAAGCCGACAAAAATGTATATAGGTAAATGAGAAATAATAGTGTAGTGTGACCAGTAAATTCTGCATCACATGGCTTTTTCATGAATAACTTTATTCAGTAGATTTCCTTGTCAAATTCGGTCGATATAGATTTTACATGAATATATTATTATCAATCTCCCCACAATGATACTTTCATGTATTAAATACATATTATGAAGAAAAATTCAATAACCCTGTTCCAAAGTGCATATGGAAATCAATAAACGAAATTCTTCATGGTAAAACGAATCATTAAAATGATGAAATTGAATATATGTATAGGTATTCGTTGATGGAAATAAATATTTGTAAAAGTTTGAACAATTCTCTTGTTACTGTTGATTGGTACAAATTTATCATCTAGTATTTCTACTCAAAATATTCCAACAGTTTAATAAAAATTATCGTCTATGTATCTCAAGTCTACCGAACCAGAAGAACTATAAGAAATACATAATTAGTATGTTAGAATCGAGAAAAGCTCCAGGATTCGACCATAAAAATTAAAAAAAACATATAATGTCACACTGTAGATCCCTGCGAGACATCACAAAAATATTTCTCAATGAAGTTTTTGTTACCATATCACGTTTTACTTTTTCATTTACTAAAATCATATTAATAACAAAATTAGTAAACGATTATATGAATTAATTTCTTACCTTCCTTACATACGCATTCATATTGTTGAGAACTAGTCAAAGCACATTCTTCTGTTGCAGTGCAATCCTGATCGGAAGAGCAGGTAGCTGGAAATTAAATGATAAAATGATAGGAATTAAATGATAAAATACTAGAAATTGAATGATAACATGAATCTGATGCATTTTCGGATTTGGAGCCATAAGATCTATTTGCAAGCCGTCTAAGAGGTGGTTTGTACTTGACTGAAGTTTTAAAAAATACAGATTATTTTCTATTTTTGTTATAAACACTTATAATTCATTTTTTTTTCATTCATACATACACATTTCTCGTTCACATAACAAATGTTTCTTTTAAATCATCTCGCTGAATATATGGGTTATATCTAGACATGAATATACGTGTATTATGTTTCCCCATGTATATAGCAAGATTATTTGAGTCACGTACATCTCAATAACGAATACAATGAGTGAAATCAAAAAGCTATTCAGTACTAATGGTTTTAGTGAGTAATTGGAAGGAAGGCTACAGAAAGCAGTATTTCAATTTAAAATAGATATTGATAGGTCAGTGATAGCCAAGTGATGGCATCATTTTTTTGGATTCAACTTTTCAGGGCAGTTCTGAATTTTCTCATTTTACTCATAGTTTTCAGGTTTCCGGGAAGGATGTTAAAGGATTTTGGGAGTAATAAAGTAGACATCGTTGGGAAAAGTTTCCTGAAGAGTGGAAGTTGTATTGTTGTGAGTTCATTTGATCTTGTTACATGATTTTCTTGTTTTTTAAAATTTACTTACATTTAAGACCCAGATGATGCTTCTGTGAGAATATAAGGAGTTTGTATTAATTATTGGTGTATCATTACACAGTGACATGGTGGAATATCGTTTTGTAAATACTTTTCAATGAAGAATTTTAGCAATTTTAAGAGGATCAAAAATATTTTCGAAGGCCTTACCTATGCTGTGATACAGTAACTCAGGACAAATTCAGTCAAACTGTGAAACAGTACCTTCTATTAAACAATTTTTGGTCTCAATGTCCCTTACATTTTTAAATTTATTCATTCGTCATCTCATGCTTTCCGTCAAGTGATGGAAATGTTCGTCCCACCTCAAGTGATGGTCGAAGAAAATTCCCAAATCACTATCTTCATTCAGGTTTCATCGATGACTGGTGAATCAAGGCGAATAAACCTCTGAAGAAGCCAGCCACTCGTGCTGGCGAAATGTTACGATACAGTTCCAAACTAATTACACACACAAACCCGAATGAAGATAGTAACACAGAAAATCTCTACCACGAAAGCCTTAACCAATTAATATTCCCAAGTATTCTATCGACTGTCTTCGTTATTTCTGCGCATTAACATTATCGACTTGAGTATTCTGGTTCATGAAATTAAATTATTTTGTGTTCGGTTGGTCGAATGATTGAAGAAAAAAAGTGATACATTTTGTTTTTTGTATGTTCAAATTAATTTGCTGATGTTTAGCCATAGTCCAATGTTTTCAAATCCTGCTCAGCTGAATGTAAACTTCCATTCCAGTTGTTGGCATTGCCTTCAGTGTCTTCAGTACCAGTGTCTTCAGCATAACATATGATTTTTTCTTAAAAATTGTTAATGTGGCAAATGTTCTTTATATAAACAAGGTACAGTATTGAACCAAATACTGTACCCTGAGGCACATCAATAAATATGGGTAATGGGTTTAGCCCATTTTAACTCGTTGGGTTGTATCACTGAGATAAATTTGAAATAGTTTTAGTAATATTCCCCTGATACCATATCTTTCCAGTTTTTCCAACATAGAATCTTGTGACACAGTGTCAAATGATTTGGCCAAGTCTCAGAAAAATCTCTAAATACTCGCAACAGCTGCAAACTTAGAATAAATGAAAGCAAAAAACTTCACCGTCAGAGAATAAGGGATAAACTGTTTGCCAATCCCAGCGGGTCTAGATCCTTCTGGTCGGTAGCTAAAGCTGTTAATCAAACTTTACAAAATCCACAATTCCACCACTATCACAAGCGTATGGTTGAATTGCAACAACAGCCATAGAGAAAGCAAATATACTAGCTGAACAATTTGTGTTCCACTCCACATTCGATTTTCTGGGAAAGGCACAACTCACTATTCCACACTAGAATCCACAACGCCGGAAATTACTTTTCGATAATGTCTAGTCAGGTGAATTTTCAAACAGCTCAATATCAACAAGGCGTCTGGTCCTGATGAAGTGCCCGTCCTCGTACTTAAAAAGTTCGCGAATTAACTCGCCCCAGTATTTTGTAGAATTTTCAACCTGTCTTATAAGGAAGGGATTTTTCCTTATTGTTGGAAGATTGCTCGCGTTCAGCCTATTCCCATAAAAGGCAAGAAACATCTGCCAAACAACCAGTCGCTTGGCTATCAGTGAGAAAGCCGTAAATCACCAAATTTTTAAATATTTGAAAGGCTTTAACATCTTGAGCGATCATTAATATAGCTTTCGGGAACAAAGATCAACAGGCGATCTTCTATCGTGTGTCACCCACATTTGGAATAATGGAATCGAGAAACATGGAGAGTCCAGAGCTGTTGCGCAAACTTCGATGCTATAAGACCCATTATACGTTCAGTAAAATGTCATTACGTGAAAATAATGACATTGATAATGAACGTGTAAAGGTAAGAAATTGGAATAATCGCAAGTATTGAAGCGGTAATCAAGCGTATCCGGATATTTTAATTTTCAAGCATCATTCCTAGCAGGGGGAGGGGATACTGTCAGTAATAATGATAGTGTAAAGTGAGGGCATCATTATTTCGGCATTACTCAGTTCAGTACTTCAGTGCGCATCCATCTCCTACAGAAACTGAGAAAGAATTGTCACATATTGGAGACGAACTAGCGACATTTTATTCTAATTTTACACCCTTGTAATTTTTTTCTTTGGTTTCATTTTAAAAATTAACAGCATATGTGTTTCATTTTAATTTCAACTATTAGGTGTCTTATAATTTCCTAATTCCTTTATGGTTACTGAGAGGGGGCGCGCTGCCTCCAAACTGTTCAAAACCGTATTTTTTCGTGTTAGAATTGGTTGGATCATTCGCAATAATTTATTGAAAGTGTCTTCGTCCATACGAAAATAATTTTTATAATCACTCACTTTCTTCGTATCACTTATTTCCTTCAGTAACACTGAATGCGAATACTTTTCGCTTTTTTCTAACCATTCCTTTATCCAGTAACGACGTTCTGCAGAACGGTTCATACTTAATGCAATAATCATAGCTAGACATACTTTCTTTTAAATCCATAATCGATAAAAAACACAGTCGATGTGATTTCTACGCCACTCGAAACATAATAATGATGGAAAAATAATATCAGTAATAATGAACATGTAAGGTGCGGAATAAAGTGACAGGGAATGACGGGGCATTTTTTAGTAATGATGTTTATGTAATGAGCTACTGGAATGACATTATTACTGAATGTGTAACGGACCCTTATGGCTTGTCGGATCATTTTTGTGTATGGCTCTGCAGCTTTCTGAAAGAACGTTTGCTGCAAGTGGCCGTCGATGGATATCTCTCGAATACTTTTAGCATCAACGCTGGTGTTTCTCTGGGCACCATATTATCTTAAACCCTCTGTTAATTGTATATCAACGACTTATTGAAAAAAAAACAGGAATCCAATATATTGTTTTGCTGACGACAGCACTTGTCTCGCTATTCCATTTGCCACAAAAACCCAGGCATCGGTTTTCTCCAAAAAGATAAATGTTTCCGAACCAGATATAATAATGTCAGGACAGACAATTCCACTTTCTGCTTCGATAAGTTTGTTGGGAGTTAAAATGGACACCAATATGGCTTGGCACAATTATGTGGCTGGAATTGCTGTACTGTATGAACATCAGCAACTATTGATGCTTTATAGAGCTCAGATCAGACACTGACGAGGCTAGATTCCATACAGAAAAAGCCATCCGCCTAATTGGAGATGCGAACATCTCTTGCAACCTTGATAGTCTGGAATCTGGAACATCGACGAAAGGTTGGAGATTTGTCTCTTTTCTACAGATACTTTCATGGGAAGTGTTCAAGTGACTCGGTAAATTTGATTCCATCAAGAGCGGTACATATCAGAAATACGCGACGGGCTGTGGCTGCGCATCGTTTTGGGTTCAACTCGGTACAGCTCGAACTTCACTGTTTACGAATTCTTTCATTTGGGAACTGCGTTTATATGGAATGAATTTCCTGAGAATGTTTTTCCAAATGGATTCAATCTCCAGCGATTCAAATCCAATGTGAATTGCTACTTTCGCACAGGCATTAACCAGGCATTTGGGCATGATGGTGTTTATGAATGCAACGTTTGACGTTGGTTGGCGAAATTTCGTTCCGGAGACTTTTGCGTCGAAAATATGTCCCGAAGTGGTCCACCTGCAGTAATCCAGGACGAGGATTTGAGAATCCTGATAGACTGACCCATCACCAACGATGCATAGGATGGTGGAAGAAATGGGCGTCATGTTAGCTCCCATGCGGTTTTTCATGGTTTCATACGTAATTGAAAAATTAAAAAGCTAGAAAAGTGGGTGCCCCACGATTTGAACGATCGATAGAAATTGTCACGTTTCGAGGTCTGTTCTTTGCTTTTGCGCAACCAAAATGATCTTCTTTTGGATGGGATCGTCACGTGAAATGAAAAGTGGATCCTCTATGTTCTGGACAGTGATTGAACACCGTTGAGCCACCCAGGCACTTTCTAAACTCGAAAACTAATGAAAAAAGAATATTATGGTTACTGTATGGTTGTCACCGGCTGGTGTAATCCACTGTAACTCTCTCCAAATGGGCCAAACCATCACAGCAAAGTCCTTTTGTGAGGAAATCGACGAAATGTATCGAAAATGGGGTCTGCAGTAGCCGGCACTGATCAATAGAAGAGATCCGATCCTGCTCCATGACAACGCCCATCCGCACGTTTTACAAATCAACGTCCGAAAATTAATAATAATAATAAATATGCTTTATTGTCCAAAGAACAACTTTTATTGACAAAGCTTTGGTGAACATTTTGAGAAAGAAAAAACATAGTGAAGTGCATGAAATCAAAATAATAAAAATAAAAAATTATGAATGTCACTTTTTCTCAAACACATTAATTATATACAATATAAACAAAATACCATATCTCCATGAATATATAAACATTTACCTATATATACATGTATATATATATATATATATATATATATATATATATATATATATACACACACACACACACACAAATACATATTAAGTTTACGATGTTAATTATTATTTTAAAAATATAACCAGCAAGCACGCAACATTCTTGTATTATGTGAAACGTGGCTTAAAAATGATGATACTAATTTTCTGTATGTACATCATTAGTATCATTATTTAA
>WOGO01006832.1:0-11522 GCA_015342085.1 Leptinotarsa defecta | reverse complement strand
AGAACGGTCGAAAACGCACGTAAAACGATCGAAAACGCACGAAAAATGATCGTAAACGCACGAAAAACGATCGTAAACGCACAAAAAACGATAGTAAACGCACGAAAAACGATCGAAAACGCACGGAAAACAACGTATTTTGAAATGTCATTGTCGAATACTTCACTCCCCCATTGCCCTCACGTAGAGTGCGCAACGCTTAACATCTCGACACTTTTGGATCTCCTCTTTCTCCTGATGATGCTAACTTGGTTAACAAAAATACGAGATGTAGTGCCCTTTTGGCATGTTGGAATGCTAGACTTCTGTTGAACCAACATGTTTTTTCTTAAATATATTTTGACGCATCCTGTACACTTCGACGTCATGTTTGTTTTCAATGATGTATTTTGAGACAGCCACGTATACAATGACGGATCGCAGGTTTAGTTGTCATATTTTTTCTTAAATCTGATTCCAATTTCAATTTTCGTCGAGTAGTTCACGTTTAATTTTCAAACCGGCAACGCTACATTACTCCATAAACATTGATTTATTGTACAACTGGCAACACCTGCTTGCACTAGCAACCGGTAAATCTGATACCATCTCCATCTCTCTTTGCATCAATTACGTCACACGCGTCTCTCGCTCTTACACACACATACACATGTTTACATGAAATATTAATTATTTCCCAAATCTAAGTATATTTTCCTATCTTCAACAAGATAATGACGATTACATTCTACGGAAATAAAAAAAATGCTGTCAAGTATAATGAATGAGTCAATTTTGGTCCCGACAAAACTAACGCTGTAAATACCCAACATTCGCAGTTAACTTCAATATCTTACGTTGGTGTAGAGGCTAAGGACAATGTCTACCGCGCGGACGTCGTGGGTTCGAATCTCATAACTACAAACTTTTTTTAATTAAAATCACGTAACTGGAACGTGACAAGGGGGCCGAGGGGTGATGCGGAATCTCAAGAGGACCTGAGCGGTGATGTGGAGTACTAAGGGGGCGAGGGCAAGGGAGTCCACGCTTGAATCGCTACGATACTCGTTCCATCCTGCGTCGATGACGTTTCCCCCACTCCCAAGTGGTCCAGAATCGGTGTTGTTCATCTACTTGTAATGAATGAGAAAATGTTGTAACATATTCATTTGATGTATGGGGTGAAAAAAATTCAACTTTCAAAAGTTTTATGACGTGATTAAATACCAAAATTTCAATATATATTTCATTTAAATTATATCAACGTGTATTTACGTCAATAAATAAGTATACAAAATTTCAAAATATTTCATTCAAATTATATCAACGTATGCGTGTACAGCAATAGTATACAAAAACTGAAGTACTCAAACATATTTTTGTTTTCACTCAATTCTTGCAAAAATGGTGGACTCCTACCGCTGTTGAAAATTCTCAGAGTAACACACACCTATCGTGTATATTGGAACTAGAACAACATTTTTCAATGAATCACATCAATAAAAAGAAACTCCGAATGATGGCCTCATTTCAAGCTATAGTGCCCCCAAATTAAAGTGTCGGATGATTTGTGGATTAATTCTCGATTATCGTCGTGTAGACTTAGGCATATTTTCACCTGCTTGATACTGAAAATGTTGTGAGCATATGATCGAATAGTAAACTGGTCACATATTTTTCCTTTAAAATTTCTGAGACAATCGATATAATTTTTGAAATCAATTTTATTTTTGACTACATTGTATCGAATTCCTTTTGATTTTTTGATAACTTTTCCGTCCTGCACTTTGTAGGTGTATATTTTGGAATGTAACCCTAGAAAGTGCGTGATGATTTAACCATTTGCTTCATCTTTCATTAACCGAGGAATTTTTTTATTCACTAGCGGAATTTGAAACTTATTATCGGGCGAATAATCAGAAGTATCAAATTTCGATAGGTTCTTTTTAATGAGTTCTGAATAGACATCTCCACACGTCATGTCGTAGATGAAGCTATCTGTATACATCAACTTGCAATTTTCTATACCTAAAATGGGCACTATGAAATCGTAAGGGAAATCAAACATGCATGTTTTTGAAATATCTAATATTGCCATTCCGATGTACGAAGGTTTATTGGAAATGAGTACAGTCTTTCTCAACTCAATAGCCACCAAGTCTGTATCGAAAACGGTTCGACTTTGAAATCGGGGCTCGCAATAAAATTTTTGGCGTCATAACGACCGATCCACGAATTCACAAGTTTGACCATTTACCATTGGTTAATATGATTTTTACCGAAAGAACTGGTGGCTGCCGCCCTTAGACGAGTATCCAACTCGATGTAGGGACGCAGCATGCAGATTGTTTGAATTTCACAACCCGATGAATTTTGGTTAGAATCAAACCGTTTTTCAATGCTTGTTTCAAGTTGCGATAATGCAAAAAATATTTATCATTCATAATATAGGGTACCCATTGATATTTTTTGTTTGGAATTTGGTGCTGCTTGATGCTCTGGATAAAGTGAAAAATCTTTATGTGAATCATGTAATCTCTCAGAGTATTCCAAATCAACTTCCAATATGTAGTCTTCTCCCGTGGGTTGGGCTACCTATCGGGCGCGTCTTCAGGTGGCGTGTAGGGGAACGGCTAGGCGACTGGAAGCCCTGTCCGAGAGGGCCTTACGGACGAGGTCGCCGGACTCCTGGTCAGTGGCAGAAATGTAAGGTGAGGGAAACTGAAACTCTCCAATAGCCTTTGCAAAACATCCACCGTGGACCAGCCTACCCAAGCTAAGGTGTAAGGAATCGTGCCGTCAGCTGGATGGCCACAGGGTGATATGCGGTTACGAACAAAAGTGAGCGGAACCTCATTGTATTCAGCCTACCTCTGGTAATGATAGGCTCTGACAGAGGTGACCAACTCTTCCCTTGCTACTTGTGGGAACACCAATTTACCGCTCGAAATTAGGCTGGACATGGCAGATCACCTCGTATATAATACAAAGGCCAAGGCGTAAGCGCATTTGTGGTGCTGAGTTCAAAAGGAGAAAGAGAGCGAAAGAGGCAGGAGTGGCAGCAACTATAAGTTCACTCTCCACCTCCAACAGCAAGGGCATTTCTTGCAACGGGCGCCAAGAGTTCCACCTTGAATATAGGCAAGGAACCGGCTGTACCTGCAGGAAAGCGCCCTCACTTGAGCACCTTCACGAAGGGAACCCCAAGAAGGTTGAAAAAGTCGTGCTACGGCAGTAATGTCGCTGTACCTTCCAAAATCTTCGCGGAGGCCACCCTGAGACACCTCAAGGTTGCCAAAGAGAGTGTGTGTTCGGCGAGTCTTGGCCTTAACATGTCCATATAAAGGAGATGTCTCCTAGTGATGTGTCCACCTTCCTGGAGAGGACAGAATGGACGATGACCTAGGAGGACAACTCCTCGGGAGGATGTACAATGGGTCACATGTGGCTTGAGTGGTGTGGCTCTACACTCACCCTCACTACTCTACAGATACAGATATGTAGCCTTCTGAAGCATGGTCAGGAATTTTAGTTACATCTTTATCAAAATTTTCAACCCACTAAAAATTCTGACATTGCCCACCCATATAAATTATTAACGTCCAAATATAAAATATATTTCATTATTTGCTTCAGAATATCTTGTAGCGTTTATGAAAACCTGTTACACTTTTCATTCAATTTTTATTTCACCGAAGGTAAAACTGATCCTAGTTGATTTTAAAGAGAGTTTCGTGAGGAGTAGGAAATCTAATTCACACATTTTGCCTCGCTAAGATATTCACTTCTCAATGCACTTATGATAATCAGTTTCTGATACAGATTGATATTTTTCTTTCCAATAGGACCGATTCATTCGGATCCCTTCGAGGTAGACTTTCTATTTTCGTTAAACCTAAAGTCAGGATTGAGGTGTTGCCAAAATTATTTGGGTGAATTCCTCAGAATAGACTTGTGCGGTAGGTGATACTTGATGACGAGAACGCCAACGATATGTGCCATTTTGGAAGAGGAGTGATGAACGAGAATCTCGAGAAGGGATTTGTTTAGTGGTGAGCCGAGTGGTCCAGTCTCAAGAATTTGAACGATATTGTTTCGGATATAGTTTCATATATATATATTTTGAGTATTCCATAAAAAGCTGCACTTCCTGAAGGTTCTACTGGGTCACAACCACTTTTCCAGAACGAGTAACGCCATTTCTTTGAAAACGTTATTCGTGATTTTTTTTGTTAACGAAACCCTTCGTTTAAGAAGGTATGAACATTAATTCCGAATCTTTCAATTGCATATGAGATTCACCTTTCAGTGAATCAAACTTTTGAATGAATTTCCATTATGGAAATTGTTTTTTCAGGGTTTTATTATTGGAAACTTTTTACAATAGTTTTTCTGCAGAAGAGCTTCTACAGAACTTGTCTGGAATCATCAAAGAGGGAAGAACAAGGGCATCTATATCTGTCTCTATCTCTATCTATCATGTCAATGTCTTTCAAAATTTGTAATTAACATTTCGTTTACTTCAGCATGTGATACCACATCTACTCGGGTATAATGCAATACCACGCGAGGTCCAACCCATAAGTTGCCATGCTTTTTTGACAAAAATTTTCAAAAACGTCTGCCAGTAATAAAATATCCGTTTCCAAATATAGGTTCGCATGCGATCCCAAATTTGTAATTTTGAATGACTCCCAAACA
The DNA here is from genome assembly GCA_015342085.1 of Leptinotarsa defecta. Lineage (NCBI taxonomy): Eukaryota > Metazoa > Arthropoda > Insecta > Coleoptera > Chrysomelidae > Leptinotarsa > Leptinotarsa defecta. The sequence goes on along the minus strand of WOGO01006832.1, from coordinate 6,842 downwards.
TTTTGTGCGTGAGCATATTTCTCATTTGTTATGTATTCATCATTTGATTTATTACAGAATTCTTCTCGTGGTGGTAACTCGGTGTCATTCAATTTTCCCATGCTATCTACATAATCATATGGAAATACCCCCTTTCTTGTGGGAAGAGCGAATTTCTCATCATCTAAATGATTTATTATTTTTTTTATTTCCAAATTATTTTGGAAATTAAAAAAAAAATGACTCACCGATATTTTGTTCTCAAATGAAGTTCTTGGTGTGATGAGTCGGTTTAAGATGCTGCAGAGATTTGAAGCTCGTTCTGTGGAGACTGTTGAAATGGTTCTGGAAGCTGTTGAGATTCAAAGTTCGTTCTGAAAAGGTTGCTAAGACGATTTTGAATGTATTTGTTGATATGACTCTGAACTGATACTGCACACATCGATGTGGTGTTCTGAAATAAATGCAATCTTCAATACAAACATACACCAGATATTTTTTTCAAGAGTGGGGGTAATTTCTTTCATGGAAAAAATCAACTATCATTCAAAACAAGGAATTCAAAACACATATTCTACAAGTACTAGACACATAAAAAGTATTCAAAACACTACTTTATGCGGATCATATCAATGAAAAAAAAATTTTTTTTGAGTCGAATAAAAAACGGGAAAGCACTACTAACCTTAAATTCATATAATTCCAAATGAAACAACACGATAGCGTATTTTCCAAATGAGGGTGATACTCCTCGGCACTCGGTGTGGTGAAAAGTAACAATTTCTCTTCCAGCTTCAACAACAGCACTTCGCCAAATTTGCCTCTTACGATGTCGGCTGTCAATATTCTCTGAGGCGTCTCTACAGGTAAGTCTGCTATTTTGTTAATTGTTTTTCTCTCCACGACCGAACTTCAATTTTTAGAAATCCACTTGAGAGAAACCAAAAATAAAAAGAGTTCATGTTTTAAATTACAAATTATACGAACACTCTCTCAACAAACGACCACATGAGTAAGAGTTATTCATTTGTTACTAAGCGTTTTATCCAACTAGAAAGCTGGTCTCACAAAATGAGCTTCTGTTTATAACATTATGAATGTGTATATAGAAAAGTTATGGCATTGTCCAAGGCAAAAAGATAAAATACGAGAAGAACTCTTTTCAGCTTGGACGATTCTCGAGTAATAATAATAATCACATTTCCCGGTTATGAGGCTGCCATCTAATAAAACATCAAAATAAATTGTACGATACAATTATTCACTGTAAGAGATATCATTCGAGAAAAATGGATGTCAGCAATTACCGTATCTTATCTTTCATTCACTATTAAATATTGAGTTTGATGAAAAAGAAATATCAGAAATTGTCATTTCTTATCTTCTGATGTATGAAGGATAAAAAAGTAGTCCAGGGTTGGCTTGCGGAATACGTAATTACCTCTAAACCGTTTTGTATTACAAATTATTTGAAAAAAAAACGATAACCCTCAAAAGAGATGTATGAAAAAACACTCAAGTAAATTATTCTGAAAAAAATTTGAAAATTCAACGATAATTCAACAACAACTCTCACCATCTTTGAATTAAATTAAATTTGAATGAATTCATCTGAGAAAAAGTCAAAAACGTTTAGAAGATCTTGCAATGAAAACTTATAAAGTGAGCATAAAAAACACTCACTTTCAGATAAAATCGTTGCACTTATCACTGGTATCACTTTCAACTGATACAACTAACTATTTCGCCTCGCAGAAGGAAAATAAGTGATGACGTAATTCAAAATCAAAGAGCCTTTGTTTCGTCGTTTTGAGAACTGCGTATCTCTGGATGCTGATTCAGCATTGACCGTGATCAATGTCACCTTGGGTAAGAATAGAAAAATAGGTGATGACATATTCTGAAACGAAACGAAAAAAAATAAATAGTTTTGTTTAGTTGTTTTGAGGCGTATTGCCAGATGCGTATTTCTAGATGCCTATTCAGCATTGACATTGATCCATGTCACCTTGGGCATGAATAGAGAAGGTCTTAATGAATATGTTAACCATAACGGTTTGCATTTTTGTTATCTAGCTTACCTCAATTCAATACCAAATTGTTATAAAGTCACGTGTCTGGCTTTATAGATAAGTAATAGCAATAATTCTGCATGTTTGTATTATATATTCTCACCAACTTGAAACGGAACAAAAACTACTTAACCAAAATATCCATTTTTTTATTAAATTTCATAGTTGTTATACAACTCTGATCGAAATACATGCTAATATCGTAGATACTATGAAAACTCTATTAACTTTCTTTTTCTGGTACATCCTAGCAACATTGAAATGGTATTGAAATTGTATAACGTTTATAAATTACAGTTTGTTCCTTTGCAAGCGTTCTTGTTTACACTCTAGTATTTCCAATAAAAGCATTACAATTATCTTGAAGTTTCAAGATTGAATTGGTTTTTATAATTTTTGATTCAACCTCACGTTTTTGGCAATTTATTGTTACAGCTAAGGGGTCTGATAATGCAATCAGCCAAGTATTACTTTGAATTTCATAAACATTGTAATCTTTTGCAAATAAAAGTGAAATTGAACACGTTCTAGGGAGATCTGAAAGTGGTCTTGAAATTTTAGCTTCATACATTGCATTAAAATCAATTGGGTACAATATTTCATTTTGACATATATCAATATTATAGTTTAAGTTTTTACATGAACTTAGATTTTGAAATGCAGCATACAGCATTGAATCATCATCTTTTGCTATAAATTTCTTATTTGTGGCTAAAATGTGATGTAACCCAATTCGATTGTCCAAAATTGGAATGGGGTACAATCTATAAACAGTATATATTTAGGTTCTACTAATGGTATTTTAAAAATGAGGACATGTCTTGAATCTGCTTGAAAAGCTTGTAATTCAATAATGTCTAGATATTTTGATATTGAAGAAAGTCTTGTTGTTAAAGGTAAACTGATCCTCTGTATTGTTTGAGCAATTTTCCGAAGGGACGAAACTGAATCGTTTGGCTATATAATTGATGTGTGAATAATATGAAGTTTGGCAAAAGTAATTGCGTTTAACATATCATTTAAATAATCTTCTAGAATGGATTTGATATGAACAATTATGTAGCAAATAATGTGAATCCTTGTCGCTATAATCTATATGCACTTTCGAATCACAGTGGGTCTACCTACAGCCGACATTATAGACATTATACAGCATTCTTCAGACATCCTTATAATGACACGTGGCACGAATACAATGATTCACAAGTGTCACCAATTTCACCAAAATCGCTTGTGAGTGGATATGCATACATCCCCTTTTATGAAAAGGAGGAAACGAGTTCGCACCTTTGAGGGTTTTGTATAGTTATTTTTGAACTGTACATTTAATGTTATGTATTATCTAGTTAAATGTGAAGCTGTCAAAACCGCTTTGAATTATTTTCTAGAAATACATAACTTTTTGAAAGTTGTTCGCAAATTTGGATGGCTGTCGACTTTGCGTTTATTAAAGATACTTTATCGGATAGCGTATATATACATGCTTCGATTTGCATTATTTCTTCAATTTGAATGCTTGTTCATCGACCTGTAATTGTCGTATTGTAGTATTGAATTCTTGAATTACAGAGGTTGTGACTGAAATTTGGTTTTTTAGTAAATTTTCAATTTTGCGTTCATCTTTATAAATCTTGTAATACATTCATTAAAATATTCGCCGACACTGGCATCAAGGTTGCCGGTTATAGCTCTTTATAGGAAACTTATTCCATTTAAAAGACCTCTTTTATGTCGTTCATTATAATCATTCGCGTCTATTTGCGTCTCTTGATATTTTAATTCTACTGAATCAGCCAGTTTATTCAAAAGGCTTATATGTGTGCTTATCTCTGAACTGAAAGTTTTCATTACTGAATCGTTTGGTTCAATTAGGTGAATAAGATTACTTAAAATATCTCGATTATGATCAATGGTTTCTTCTACAGGTGCCATGTCTTTTACAACTAATAAAGTCCATTTTTCATTTCATATTTTCATGCTTCCTGTTTCATGATAATAAATACCTGTCGTGTTGTTTACAGGTACTAGCATATACTGGGTGTTGATTATTTGAATCATAAGCGCCAGTAAAAGAATCATTCTCAGAACTTGGTTTCAGTCTATAGAAATTAACTTTTGTTTTTTGGTTAGTTTCAGGGTTTCTCAGTAATGCTGAGTTTTGAAAATTTCTGTTACTTCAAAAGTTACGTTGAATTCATTTTCCAACTTATTTTGGATTTGGGACTCTTCTACATATACTTTATCACCTATATTATAAGTTGGTGGTTCGTCGTGTAAATTACTATCAACTCTTATTTTAGCTTTTTCTTTTTTTCTTTCAGTATTTGTGCGTGCTACTTTATAATAATATTCCATACAATTATTAAGATCTCTGACATACTTCGTCATAAGGTCTTTTTGATTATATAAAGTTTCTGGGGGTCTACCGGAAGTGTGTCCTAATATCAGTTCATAAGAACTAAATCCGTGGGTTTTGTTAAGACTGTTGCTATAGCATATAACAGCATAGGGTATAATAGAAAATGGATGATTTTTAGAGTTTTTTGTTAGATTCACTCTTATCATTTCCATTAGGGTGGCATGGAATCTCTCAAGTGAACCATTTGATTGTGGGTGGTCAACACTGGAAAATGTTAGGTTAATATTGTAAAGTAAACATATGTCTTTTAATAAATAATTATTAAATTTCTTTCCTGAATCGGCATGTATTCTTAGTGGTGTTTCATTATGTTGGAAATATAGTAATAGGGTGTTAACATCTGACTTGGCTGTTTTATCAGATATGGGTATGCTTGAGTGAACTTTGTAAGTTCATCTCGAATTGTAAGAAGATAATTCTTTGTCGAATTTCTAAAATGTTAATGTTTATTCTTTCAAAAGCTCTTTTGGGAATTTCCGTAATTACTAACGAATTTTTTCTAAGTTTTTCCTGCAGACTTTTGTTTTTTGACATACCTCATAGGCTTTAATAAAATTTTCAACATCTTTTTTTATACTGTTCCAGTTGTATTTTTGCTTTATTCTTCTTAGGATTTCATTTATTCCACGGTGTGAATTATTTTTACCGTTATGGAACTGATCTAATATAATTAGAATCTGGTCTTTGTCAGGGGTCGTTACAATGTTTTGACATATTTGGAATTTTATGTCATATTTGTCGGCTAAAATATAGGATAGCATTTCTTGTTTTGGGAATCCTACATTTGTTTCGAGTTGGTATATTATATTTTCTGTTAGTTTATTTCTTTGCAGAAAAACAATTATGTCTTTATGATTTTTGTCTAAGAATAGGTCATTAGTAAAAATAAATTTAGAATAGTCAATTAGTGATTTTGACTCGTAAAGTCTTGCGAAGTTTTCTTGTCCTCCAAAAATTGTTTCTTGACCTATTTCAGTTTCAGTATCTGAAATTTCTTCGTTTTCATTTCGATTTTAATTTTTAATTGCGAGAATTTTTGAATGAAATTTTGCGCATTCTTTGAAATAATTAATTTTGATTCTAGACAAAGGGTCTGCGTTTTTATGTATTTTTCCGGGTCTATAAATTACATTGAATTGGTATTCTTCTAATTTCATCGCCATCTGGCTAATCGACTGCCAGGGTCTTCAATTGGAAATAACCACGTTGAAGGGCGATGGTCTACTATGAAATTGAATTTTCTTCCGTAAAGGTAAGGACGAAAATGTTCAACTGCCCATACCATAGCTAGTAATTCTCTTTCGATGGTAGAGTATTTTGTTTCGGCTGGACATAATCTTCTGGATGCATAGGCATGGGTCCTTGAGATAATACTGCTCCTATTGGAAAAGAAGATGTGTCTGTTGTTAGAATAAAGGGTTCTCCAAAGTTTGGATGTATTAGAATTGGGGTTGATGTTGATGCTTTCTTCAATTCTTGAAATGCAAGTTTACATTCATTGTCAAAATTGAATTTTTTGTAATTGTAATGTAATTGTTTTAGATATTTTGGAAAAGTTTGAAATAAATTTTTGGTAATAGCACGAACCTAAAAATTGTTTCTTTATTTCTTTAGCGTTTATAGGGTTTGGAAAGTCTATTTTGCAATTAACTTTTTCTGGGTTTGGTTCTACTCCATCTTTGGTTATAAGGTGTCCTAGATATGCAATTTCTTGTCTTAAAAATTAAAAATTGTCTTAAATTAGCTTTTTGTAAGCGTTTGAATACTAATTTTGAATTTTGCAAGTGCTTGTCGATTGCTGGGGAATAAATTATTATGTCGTCCATGTAGACTAGACATCTCTCGTTTCTAAGTCCAGTTAATATATGATCTAAAATACGTTGAAGGGTGGAGGGTGAGTTATAATCAATTACAATGCGCTATTTCTGTTTTCCAGATGCGTCGAGATTTTTAGATACTATCCAAACTGGGGCTGACCAAGGTGATATTGATGGTCGTATTATATTTTGTTCTAGTAGTTTTGAAATTTGAGATTTCACTTCTTTTTTATGAATGTGTGAATACCTGTAAAATTTTTTTGAGACTGGTTTGCATTCTCTTTTAGTTTTACAGAATGTTTCATTCCACTCGTGAATGTTAGTGGATCTCCTTCTACATAAAATATGTCTGCGAATTCTAAACGATGGTTCTCAATTAGGTCTCTTTCTTTGAATTGAAAGGGTTATATTTTTAGGAGTGATTAATTTTTGGGAAAGAAAGTTTTTGGCTTTCTACTACTCCATCTGATACAAAAAAATGGATGAGAGAATCTTCCAAAGAAAGGAAGGAAGTAATCAATTTGAAAATAAGTAACGCTATACATGGATGTGTAG
>WOGO01006830.1:0-11524 GCA_015342085.1 Leptinotarsa defecta | reverse complement strand
TTTATGTTATATAATATATATATAAGTATATATATATATATATATATATATATATACTGTTCGGGCCTAGTTTCTATTGGTTAAGTTAATTTGACTCATTCGTGTTTTTGAGCAAGTCTTCCTTCTTTTCGGTTGCATCTTCGGTTACTGCTTATTTATCGGTATATCCGAGGCGACAATTTAGTAGTAGTATTGATTTTAGTAATAGTAATTATATCTTCAACATTTCATTTGTCATGAAAGCATGACGAAATATTGTTAAATTTAGCATTTATTTGGAATAATTTTTTTTTAAATTATTGAAATAATTGCACTTCTAAGTTGTTCAATTGTCGACGTGTTAACTTTTCATTATTTCTTTAAACAATTTTTGTTAAGCAAATAAGCCAAAAAATGTAAAATTTTTTGCGACTTTCTGTAACATTATTTATGTATCATTTTCATTTCATCATAAAAAAATTACTTCTGGGTTCACGTCAATATATCTGCCGCTGATAAAAACCAATATGTCCTAATTATAATGTCCAGTCACAAATCTACCGCAAGTTGTTTCAAGATAATCAGTATTTACTAATCTATCACTATCCTTCTCGATTTATTTATTTATCGTATGGATCCTTTACAATACGATAAAAAGAAACTATAAAGATAAAAACGTAAACAAAACTCTGTGCTACGAACCTCCAGCTTTCTACTGTGTCATCGCCTGTAGCACTGATGTGTCTATTTATATCACAGATCACAACTAGTTGTTGTGACCTGTGATTTATATCATACGGCACAGTTTGCCCGGACTTGCCCGGAATTTTTCGCAAACCACTATGATCGTATTCGCAATCAAACAACACTTATTTTGATTAAAGATTTATTGAAACTTTTGACAAATTACTCGCCAAATTACCGCATGGGCTTGCGGTCTAATAGTAAAACACTGCCTGCATAACAAAGAGGTAAGCTCATATTGAATGATCATATTGAATGATCTACTCTACAATGCCTCAATGTGAGCATTCAAAATATTTGTATACCAGAAACTGTTTTATATTATGCTTTCATTGTCTAAAAGTTGCTTGTTTAGACCGTTTTGACAACACATCACTCAAATCCATCGTCGTAATCGACCACTTGAAAAAGTATAAAAAATAAAAGAAAACAAAAGAGACCTTGACAATAACAGACAGTTCAAAAATGTCTCTATTGAGAGCAGTTCCTAGTATTTATAGAATACAGAGAAACATGGGCTATATGAATAACAGATCCGCATACTGGCTCGAAAGGATTGGGAATCGAGAAATGGTCGGTTACGGAATGAATGGACAACCCATATATGTAGATACAGCGGCTTTTCCGTTCCCAGCAATCCGTTACCAGGAATCCACTCCCGAAATCAAGGCCCTTTATGAAAAGCAAAAAGGAGACTGGAAGCGCCTAACTAAGGAAGAGAAGAAAACTTTATATCGTGCCAATTTCTGCCTAACGTTCGCAGAATTCCAAGCTCCGTCTAGCGGAGAATGGATGGGCGTAGCAGGACTTGTTTTGATTGGATGCTCGCTTGGGGTTTGGTTGTTTATCTTCTTGAAATTATGTGTGTATTCGGACTTACCGGAGACTTTCAAACCATCATATGTGAGAGCGCAGATGAGAAGGATGATAGATATGCAAGCAGATCCGATACTAGGTTTAACATCTAATTGGGATTACGAAAGAAATGATTGGAAAGTGAAAAGATGGAATACGCCACCTAATCCGTTCGTTAGATGCCCCGATGATATAAAATAAGTGAAATTTATTATTCATCAGTGTCAGTCTTTGTTGAATCGAATGAAATTTTGATTGAAAAATACAGAATACAGAAAGTGATTTTTTTGAATCCACTATAAATGTCATTGTCAAGGATATTTTGCTCAAAACATTAATAAAGACACTATAATAATTTTTGTCTTCCAGAGTAACATAGTATTCACCAGTAAAAATTTTTATACTTTCGAAGATATGACTCTCAAAAGCAAACATTTTTTATGCTGGTGATAGTTTTTTTGTTTCATAGGTTATCTTGGTGTATTAGCCTCTGCTTGTTTTTAGTTTGGTAACACTGATCAAAAATAAAAACCAACCTAACTTTTATATTTTGAATTCGCTGTTCGTTTCAATGGTTTTTTAGTTAATAATTTATGATGGCTGTGAACAAATATATGCATCCACGAAATATTTACAAATCACCTCCGAATTTCAAACAGCTTGCGCTAGAATTCCCAGATTTTAGACAATACGTTAAACAAGACATCACTGGAAAAGTAACTCTAGATTTCAAAGATATCAAAGCTTTGCGTAGCCTGTCATGTACCTTACTGAAAAAAGATTTCGACCTGAGTGTCAATATTCCCTTGAATAAACTGATTCCTACTATACCTTTGCGACTGAACTATATTTTGTGGCTGGAGGATCTTTTAAGTTTCATTAAAACAGGGGATCAAGTAAGGGGAATCGATATCGGAACTGGAGCATCTTGTGTATATCCACTTTTAGCTGCTAGAAAAAATAATTGGTTTATGTTGGCAACAGAAGTAGACGAAGCTAGTGCAACGATTGCAAGAAGTAATGTGGAAGAAAATAAACTGCAGAATTTGATAAAGGTATTGAAAGTTGACAAAGATTGTTTACTGCAAGAAGTTGTACATGACGAAGAATATGATTTTTGCATGTGCAACCCCCCATTTTTTGGAAGCACGCAGGAATTACACCCCAGCTTTAATTCTAGAAATTTGTCGAGACCCAAGCCCAAAAACAGCTTTTGTGCCTCAGTGAACGAAGTAGTAGTGCAAGGTGGAGAAATCGACTTTATAACTAGATTAATAAATGAAAGCAAACAATTGGGGAAAAAGGTTAAAATATATACTACCATGATGGGACATAAGCGATCCTTACCTCAGCTAAAAAAACTCTTGAGGGAAGCGAAGGTATGCAGTTTCAAAGATACTGAATTTTGTCAAGGTAACACCACAAGATGGGGACTTGCTTGGACATTTTGTGAAGACATTGACTTGAAAAAGTGCTACGACCCTTCAAAACTTCATGAAAAAAAGCCAAAACCTAATACGTCAGTGATGCATGAAATACACCTACAAGAAATAAATGAAGGAGAGTTCATCAATGTTATCAATGTTTTGCTGAAGCTGTTTGAAGGATTACAAATGGGAGTAGAAGAGGTTACCAGAAACAAGAGCGTTCGCCGTTATTTCATATCAGCCTTCTCCAATACTTGGTCTAATCAGAGAAGAAAAAGACGAAAACAATTGAGAGAAGCGGGAGACAGTTTAAGAGAAGCGGGAGACAGTTTCGATTCCATTGGGGAAAGCAAAAATGACAAAGAATTGTCAGAGGAAGACTCCAGAAGCCCTATCTCAGTGGAAAGTTATGAATGTGAAATGACACGGCCGATCAAGAGAACTAACGAAGACAATATTGAAGGAGCTTTTTTAAAAAAGCTGAAAATTTCAGAAGAGGGGGCTGCGGTGTTTTTTAAATTCATTGCAACAGTAAGATTACAGGAATCTGCCGCCTGGTTGGAATTGGACACTTTGGACAAAAATGGGAAAAGAGACTACTTACATCAAATACTTCAATATATAAAAAATAATATGAGAACTACAGAATAATTGAAATGGGAAAGTTACAGAGCGGTATTTTCTTTATTGATGTATTTTTAGGAATAAATGTTGAGTTTTTGCAAAACAATTTTATTAATTTTTTAAATAAATTTAAAAGTTTTTCAAAAAATATGAATCAATTACAAATATACAAAAAGATAACACATTATTTAAAAAAATAAGAGTATACAACAAAACTTACAATTTATTTAATATATATTATTTCTGGAGAAACCAGAATAACACAATCTCTCAAATTTCATAAACTAATGATAAATTTTTCTTGAATCCAAAATATTTTGATAAAGCTATTTTGAAATGCTTTAAAAATTTTATTTCACCAGAAACTTATCGTGACAATATTTTCTATGTAATATTTGCTGGTGATAAATATTTGAATATTCAACAAGGGAATCCTGAACAACAATTATGAACTTTTGTGAAGTCCATTTCTCATTTTTTTCACTTATTGTTAATCAGTGGGCAAACAAAGCACTCTATAATGTAAGGTATCTTATTAACTGATTTGAGTGAATAAAGGATTCATATTAAAAAAAAATCCTCTACAGTAGACATTACTCATGATTTATTTTGGAATTGGCCAATACTTGATGAGAATCCATTATAAATGTATTTAACAACTAATATACAAAATCGAAACAAGTTTTTCACTTCACAATAGTTTCTTCAGGCATAGTTTATTCAAAAAGATATATTTATAAACTCACCCAAAGAAGCTATTTTATAGTAAGACAACATATTGCAGTTGTTTAGTATGTTTATAAATGATCAAATTTTGAGAGCATATTAAAATTCTAATGTTTCTGAAATATTCCATGTACATAACATAACCATCCCTGACAACAATGAGGACTTAGTTGCAAAATCCAACTCTTACCCATTTTATTATGATTTATATCATTATAAATGAATTTTATAAACTTATGAATAAAATGAAAACCATAACCTTTATTAATTATAAATTGTAAAAATTTCCATTACTTTTCAATAATTTTGAGGAAGTTATTAGTTTGCATTGTTTTTATATATTTATCTCTCATAAATTTAAATGATATGAAATAAAAATGGAGTTTATCGTAAATGTTTCTCACATTTAAAAAACAAGCTCCATGTGAAACAATTTTTTTAAGTATAAAGTTGTTACCTTGAAATCCTGTTGAAAGGTATAAAATATTGAAATTGAGCAAGAAAGGAAGGATGTACTTCCAGGAAAAGTAGCCATTGATCTCATAAAAAACAGAAGTGACAAGAGTCAGTTTGGCAAAAAATTACCACATTATAGAAAGTTCACATTTTCAGCTGTTTCATGTAAATTGACAACGGAAGGTTGTATGTCAAGTTTGACCTTCATAGCTTCAGAAATCTTCTCAAAATCACCCATTAATTATTAACATTACATTCAGGAACACCCCAAATAATGTTTTGATTCAATAAAGATTATAACTTGTTTTGAATAAACAGAAGAAAGATAGAATGTAAATTCTGAAGAAGAAATCATTCTTTCAATTCTATACTAAGATATAGTGAGTGACTCTATACTATAAGAAAACCAATACTTCAGTTCAATTTCTCTTCTGCAGCTATTTTACACATTGAGATTGTTTGTCGGACACCTGAACAAACATTTCCCAGGTTCACTTCATTAGTTCGGACTTCCATTGTCTAATATGAAATAAGCTGATTTGAAATCTCTGAAAGAATCTGTAAAAAATTAAAAAGATTATCTGAAAAATTAAAATTATATCAAGCAGAAAAAAACTGAAATTACAATGAAATAAAATAAAAGCAACAACCAAAAAATCTAAAAATTGAAATATTAACACGAGATGAAAATTTAAAAAAAATTATAAACGAAATGAAAATTGAAAGATTCCAAGTAACTTGACTTGGAATCTTTCAATTTTCTTGTTGATAATTTTCTTTTTAATTTGCATTTCGTGTTAATATTTCGATTTTTTAATTTTTTTGGTTGTTGGTTGTGTTTTATTTCATTATAATTTCAGTTTTTTCTGCTTGATCTAATTTTTATTTTTCAGGTAATCTTTTGAATTTTTTTACAGATTCTTTCAGAGATTTCAAATCAACTTATTTCATATTAGACAATGGAGTTCCGAACTAATGAAGTGCACAACAAAATATTGTCAACCACCATCAAACATTTCCCAGGTTGATACTATGTTGGATATTGGACTACATTCGACAGACATTGGTAGATTTATCACAAAACTATTTTAATGTTTTTTTTTAGTTCCACAATCAAAACATGAATCATTGAATATTGATTTTCTTGGAGTACCTATTTATCCTCCTTAGACACAATCATTTACACGACTTGGATAACTCATTACTATATTCATCTATTTGTGTGAATTTTCAAAAGTACCCGAAGTTTATTACCTTTTGATGTTACTGTTATCTCATATTGGAGATACTGTTGAATATCCAAATATAAATTCCCCTGTTCAAGTTGTGAAATAATTTGGCAGATAAATCTCATTTTTTCATTCAGGTACCACCTGTGAACCTTGAGTGTTGAAAAAGGATCAAGGAAGAAACTCAATAATTTCCTCAGTCTGAACCCTCACCAATACACACATCACTCGTGAAACTAAGTGTTACTTCCACCAGGAGTGCTGGTGTCTTCCACGAGCTTTTGTAGGTCTACATCACTAAATTTGGATTTGTCCACACTATTGGATGCATGAGCGAGAAAGAGTTCTTTCAAGAACCCCAACTCCTTGGTGAGGGTCTTCACTCTCTCTTCTAGGATTGTGTTCTCTTCTTTCAACTTGTTTACGCGATGAACTGTTTCTTGTGTTTTCTGTTTCGATTTCACCCTGCTTCGCTTCACAGCCTTTGAAAATTAGTAAACTTGACGATTTATGTTTCCGGTAGAATCATCAATACGTACCTGATTGTTTCTGTCCCTTCTTTTTCTGTATTCATCAGAGTCTTCCCCTGATTCAGGTCCATCTTTTTTGGCTACTCCTCCACGTCGGGGCATATTATGTTTTGGAAATCGCCCGAAAATGAAAATATCGTTTTATTGAATGTTCAACGTTTTCTTGTAAAAACAATCTATTTCCTTTTAGTTGGAAATATTATATCATCCACTATTGGAAAATTCACTTCATAAATAAATAAAAGTAACCCCCAAATTTGACACTAGAGACAAGTGACAATTGACATGCTGATGTACTACAACCACAAAACTCATAAACAAAATTATATTTTAGGTCAGATTTGAGTTTATTTCTGTCCTCTGATATGTTTTTTTACAACTGTCATTAAAAACACCATATTGAAGTAAACTTCTATACGGTGTTAAAAGTGACATTTTTAATGGTTACCAAAGTAGTGTGTTAAAAATATTATTAAAACTAGTGTTAAAAGTATTACTAACACAATGTTTTCATTAAACACCAGCAATAACTTTAAATACAATGCGTGAGCTGTAAAAAATACTGTTGTTGGTAACCAGTTGATTCGGCGTCACCTGACACGGCCACTTCACAGCAAATGCGATAACATGAAAATAGTTAATTGACAAGAGATGTCAAAATATGTGTTTATGAAATATTAAATTTATATATTTTATTACGAAAACAAAACAGTTGTTTGGTGCGATCTGTCGAGCGGGTAACATCGATTCTGTTCACTGGGAGTTAGTCCTCCCAAGCCACGTGGCCCGTCAGATTTTTCTTGTTATTATATCATAGTGTTTTGTAGTTGTGTTAATAAATATTATCGTTGAACACGTGTAAACAATAATTTATCTATCTCCGTCCTGACATTGGTAGAAGTTATTTTTGTTGGAAGAATAGAAACCAGGTGGCGTTAAACACCAAAGATACTGTGATATTACCGATAATGAAAATTAGGACTTCCCTGATTAGTATTACAGTCAAGTCTAACAAATGTAGTTTGAAAAGGTCTAATTAAATATTTCATGCATTCTGTCTAGTAAATGCTAATTGAACTAACTGTATAAAATTCCATAGCGTTAGGTGCTGATTTTATATCATCCTTTGTTTCAATATTGTTCAGTTCTTAAGAATATCCATAAAAACTAGAGTGTGAAAAGAAAGTAACCAGTTTCAACGAAAATATTAGTACAGTCATTTTTTGTGAAAATCCATACTTCTTGCTAAAATTTGACAATGAAAAATTTTAGCAGGAAATAGGAACTAGTTTCAAATAATGCAAAAACAATATCCGTGCAACTTGGAATTCGGTGTTTATTGACGAGTTGAAACAATCTATGAAAAAATAAACTTCTGATACAAACAGAATTAATGAATTTTTGCAGAAGTACCTATAGTTCACAATTATTTGTCCTGAAAAAAAATATTTCAACAGAGATTAAATCGTATCTGAAGACTGTATTGAGAAGAGAAGAAAATAAATATTTTGACATGAAATTTCAGAAAATTCGTCTCTCCCAACTACCTATACAGTAGGATTTGGTAAATGCCTGCCGTAAAACTAGTTACCGCCTAATACCACGCTGGATATTTAATTATATCAGACAGACATTTATGCCAGATACCTCACGCAGGTTAGTCTCACAGATGTTTCTTGTTCATCCATGAGCAATATATGCTGAAATTATTCGAATAGATCACCTACAGATATGATTCTACTCCCACATATTCGTTTTTATTGAGCAACTTTGAACATACTTGGAACTTTGGTATATGAGCAAAATCCCTCCAAATTTACCAGAATAGAACTTATTATTCTTGTAGACATGCCGTTTATTATTTATAAAGTAATGGAATGTATTATCTTAAAACAAAACATATAAAGTTTTTCATCGACCTTTTTTTGTGGGGGTATTTGTTACCTTCTACAATCTTTACGTTTCAGAGGCCAAAATTGCCTCCGTCTTCAGAAATGGACAAAAAAATTCTGAGATATATCTAGTTATAAAAAATAAATAATAAAAAAGGAATAACTGCAAATATCTTAGAATTTTTTTGTCCATTTCTGAAGACGGAGGCAGATTTTGGCCTCCAAAACCTAGATTATGGAACGTAACAAATACCCAAAAAAAAATCAAAGAGGTCAATGAAAAACTGATTTCCCTCCACAAAAAATTAGTTTTGTTGAATATATATATAAATTATTACACATGTTTCCTCTTATTCTTGAACACTGAATGAAAAACATTAAAAGAGTAATAAATTAGCGTTTTATTTTCATTACTTACATAGTAAAATATCCTTTGGTTCACGGATTGTACTTGTCAATATACATTAACTCAGGAAAGTAACAAATATACAAAACTCTTTCTAACATGTACAATAACATCTAAAAATAAAAATGGCAAAGTCTTTCAAATACTACGTTTTTGAATGAGCAAAAATTAAAAATCACATCAGATACTGGCTATAATTAGGCACATTTTCCTCTTGGAGGAAATATCAAGCCATTTCAAAAAGCTCTAGATTTTTTTCAGGTTGCAGAAAACATTGTTCATTGCACACAAATATTCATCTATTATATAAAAAAATTGCTAATCATAAATTTGAAATATAGATGTACCAGCATTTTCTATTTGTGTTGAAAACCAAATATCTATGAAAAGTTAACTTAGCAGTGAAACAATAAATATACGAGATTCAAAATACATGATTTTCATTTATGTTGAAACCTGCAAACTATCAAAACCGTATGGCCATCAATTTCAAAAGAGATTGATTTGAATTTTTATATGGCACAGCTAGAACTGGTTTTGAGTATCAACTGAAGCCTATCTTATCAACAAGATGACCTTCACAAAAACTTTAGGATTTCATTTAAAATGGAAATCTGGGGAATCCCCTGAGTAAGAGATTTCTCAATATGAAAGATTTTTGGTAAAACATTTTTTGAGATCTCTATCAGTAACAATAACGGCATTACTTGGGGAGTGCGAAAAATCAGTATCGAGTGAAAAAGTTCATCAAACATTAATTATCGGAACCTGGCCCAAGTATAATACATACAAATATCAATCACTGTTAATATGCATGCAATAGCAACAAGTATAGTCACAGTATTGTTTTACAATCCTATTGTGGAACCGAATATGAAATTAGGAATGGCTTTCATCAAGTACCTTTACAATCATATTTACTGAAGAGGTTCATCGTCGTCATCAAGATCATGACCTATCATAAATTCATCATAGTTCTCATTTCTCCTAAGAAATCGGTTTCTGAACCGATGAACGAGGTTGTATTTCCTAGTCAGATATAAACCACACATAACAAATACTATTAAAAAGAGAGGAACTAAAATTCCAGCAGCTAGAGACCCACTTCCTTGGTTATCAACCAGATCGGAATAATTTGCAGAATTGGCATCAGCGTTCACTTTGTGGACACAAATATTGTCTTTCAGTTCAAAATCAGGTAGACATCGGCAAGTATTAGACTCATCACACGACTCATTAGCTGAACATTCTTGCTGAAGCAAGCTGGTAAAATCACATTTCTTATCACCTGAGACAAATAAATTGAATGAGAGTAAAATTATATGAATACTTTTTGGTTTAATTCACACTCACCTAGGCTAGTAGCAAACAGTACAACAAAGAAAACTGTTTTTATTGTTCTACTCATTTTTCTACCTTATTACATGACTCACACTTCTTTACATAAATAACAAATTATAAATTATCAATCAATGTTTTCCATGAATCGACTATGAATTTCATTATGATAAGATAGTACTGACAAACAGATTAGGTTAATTTGTATAGTGATAAAACTACCAGTGTTTTCCGTATTCACTATTCAAGCTCCGGACCGATGACAAATAATTCTAAATTAGTAGGTGCACTTATTCAATTTAGGTTTGATGAATTAATTTGAAGTCATTTTTATCATGGTACATTATTTGTACACAAACACTTCATTTCAAAAGCCGGTACCAGTATAGTACAGCAGTTCCGAACATAGAAGTGATAATACTAAGACCGGGTGTGACGTCACTTTTACATATGCGGATCGCACAAGGTCTTGGCCACTGCGTCACAGCATTGTGACAAATCAAAGCTTAAGATTTTTACATGGAAATATGCAACACGGGAAATATCGTGACGTTGTATCTGACGTGAGGTGTATGAGTGACGTAAATACCAGGACGCGGATCTCTTTATCTTTTTTTAGTTGTTGAAGTCAATGTTCTCTCTTCAATGGCCTGTCCATATTTATTATTACGTCACTGGTTCCAAGTTCTGAAAGCAAATGACAGTTACACTCAGGGTTGCCAGTCGATATTTTGAAAACATACCAATATTTCAATAATTTGGTATAAGTTCAGCGATTTCGTTTCGATCTGAAAATAGCACTTATGTCACTAGTATGATTATAGATTCACAAAACACTTATATTATTATAAAGTTCAATGACAGTAGGCAGTGCAGTTGAACGGCAATTAAGTACAATTTCAATTTCTGGGTTGACACAGTTTTCAGTTCCTGATTAGAACCAAGTCGAAGTCCTTATTTAATGTTTTCATCAAATAATCAAAAAAGTTTCGAGTGTTGTATTTCCAATGAACATGTTCAGTGAGTATATTTCTGTATGAAATGTTTATACCATTATATCAAGTAAATCACAAGCTACTACCTTCAAATTATAATTATACAAATTGTGATTTCTTCCATCGCTGTTCACTTTTTGTTACAGTCATTTTCGAATTAATTCTTTAGTTCCAATAATAATTAGTAATGACGAATGACATTAACCTGATCAAAGCAACGAACTAACCAAAAATTCGGCATGTTTTTAGCAATGTGAAACTGGCTGCTAAAGTTAGCTGCCAAAATTTCCGAATACTTCCGAACGTTCAGTAGCGTACGGAGT
>WOGO01006829.1:0-11525 GCA_015342085.1 Leptinotarsa defecta | reverse complement strand
CTCCTTTCTTTTGGATATATAGGATGGTGGTTCGATTGTGCGTATCTATTTGTGTTTGTGGGTTTTCGATACACTTTGTGGGTTAGTCTGGTACTACATCGTTCTACTATAACATCTAGGAAAGCTATCCGTTGGCTTGCTCAATCTCCATGGTGAATTCTATGCTCGGGTGTTGGGCGTTCAAGTGGTTTAGGAAACGGTTCAGGGCGTCTCTTCTATGTTTCAGGATGACGAAGGTGTCATTCACGTAACGTAGCCACAAGGTAGACTTCAATTCAGAAGTGTATATCGCCTTCCCTTTAGTGATAGCAAATTATTTCATGGAACGGTTTGGGGCAAAATGAAGGTCCGGCTCATTTAAGTGTTCACCTACCCTAATCGCTGAATTGGTAGTACAGCAGGACCTCAAAATTAGCCAGATCGCAGTCCCGATATGACTCCTGTATATTTCTATTCATAGGGTTATCTGAAGGCTCGCTTTTATTCTATAATAGATGTGAATGACTTGAAGAATAGAATAATTGACAATTCAATGTCACCAGAAATACTCCAGGTATTTTTGAACGTGTCAGAAAATCAATGACAAATCGATTGCAGTCGTGTATTTTATCAGAGAGTGGACATTTTGCTCATTCACTTCGAGGTCGTCATTGTTCCTTATTTACAATTGGTTTTTATTTTATGTTGTCCATGGATAGTTTTCAGGAGTAATTCTTTTTTTCTCGAGAATGAAGCTTGATATAAAGAAAACAGAGGCGACGAAAAGGTTGTATTTTTAGTTGCCTAATCTAAAAAAATGAAAAAACACAAAAAGTCAGTAGCGTTTTAGTTTTTCTCAATATTGTTGGCTGTGGTGCCCACTGAGACCTTATAATTTCAATCTAGTTTGGGTTGAATAAGCGCCTCATTGTTTCAAATAACTGTAGGAAATTTCAAGCAAATCGGTGTGAGGATATTTATGATATTTTATAAAAACTGTTTCTTCTTGAACTTCAACACTCTGCATCTCAGAAACTAAACAGCTCCGAACATATGTTCATATGAACTTCATTTTCCTACTTCACCCTGTAAAGTTTCGTACCGTAGTTAGGAAACATTCAGTAGATCTATTCGAATAATTTTCCTGCTGCTGGATGAACAAGAAGTACCCGCAAGATTTTCCTTTGCGAGGTAACTTAAATAAATACATGTTGAATATTATTCAGTATCCGTCGTGGTATCAGTCGGGGAAATAATTGTTTTTCTGCAGGCATTTATCATATTATACTATGTATTGACAATCGGAGAGTTTCGAAATTTCATTCCGAAAAATAATTTTTTTCATCATTGAAGCAGTAACTTTTTTCCCAGTTTACGTTTATTTTTTCAAAACAATTTCACATTGGAAAATCATTTGAAAACCTCGGTAGATCGATCTGTTCCTTGATGTACCATCCTGTTAGTTTGCCATTTATCTCGAAGAGAGAAAATGATGTACTTTTATTCTATTTCTGAAGTTTAAGCCCTCTGAACTCTGTCGCCGATTAGCTAATGAGTTTGCGTATGTCAGTCACGTAGATCGCAGCAAGCGGGCTTATATTAGCGATTAGATAAATATCAGTCAATGTACACTACATTAACATACCGCCACTAACGTTTTAACGGCATTACAATAATCATTTACCGGGGTATTTGGAATATCAAACATGTACGTGATTTTCGTTTATTATACCGAATATTTACGCTGTTACCGGGACTCCCAATCGTTGTAACGATAATGATTACGGTGATTATGGGCCAAAAATATTACGATGGTTTTGGGTACGTGAATTTAGGTGTTTGTTTACTGGTTCAGGGAATTATGGCAATATATTCTGAGGACGCAATATCGAGTGTGTTTTATTTCTATAATAAAAAAACATGGCATTTACCAACTGATTGAATGTGATTGTTGAGTGTTGTCCTTTGTTATGGATGATTTTTATCTACAAGGAGGTAATCATTGTTGGTAGCAACAAATATCCATTCAGATTTCTCAATAGTAATATTTTGGAATATAGGGCAGGTGATTATACCATATTTTTGAAAATAAAAAATGCCTTTTCGCGGTTTATGTGTTTTTCAAGGACAAATAACAAGTATAACAGGAAAATCTTTAAGGGAAATCTGAAAGCTGTGCTTGTGCGAAAGTAGTGATTCACATTAGATTAGAATCGCTGGAGATTAAATCCATTCGGAAAAACATTCTCAGGAAATTCATTCCACATAAACGCAGTTCTCCAAATGAAAGAGTTCTTAGGCAGTGACATTCGAGGTTTACTGAGTTGAACCTCAAAATGATATAGCCACAGTCCATCGCGTATTTCTGACATGTACCGCTCTTGGTGGACTCAAATGTGCCAAGTCATTTGAACACTTCCCGTGAAACTATCTACAGAAGGGTGACAAATCTCCAACCTTTTTTCGATGTTACGTTACAGACCATCAAGGCAAGTGATGTTCGGGTCATTAATCAGGCGGATGCCTCTTTTCTGGATAGAATCCAGCAGCTTTAGGGTATACTTAGGGGCGGAGCACCATACATGAGAACAATACTCCAAAAAAGGTCTGTGCTTTATGAAGCATCAAAAGTTGCTGATGTGTGTACAGTTTTCTGGTTCGAAACAGCGTTCCAAGCTTTTGAGAAGTGATCTCTGTAATTCCAGCGACATGATTGTGCCAAGACATATTGGTGTCCATTTTAACCCGCAACAAACCTATCCAAGCGGAAAACGGAATTGTCTGTTCTGCCATTATTATATCTTCAGTTATCTTTTTGGAGAAAACCGATGCCTGGATTTTTATGGCATTGAATTGAACCTAGTTACATTCACCCCAATTCAAAATCATTTATGGATCCTCATTGAGATATGTAACCTCCTGCTGCCGGTGAAGATGTGCATCCGTAGCCGATGTGCTGGAATCCAAATGAAATGACAAGAAAAGTGTATACCTATAGCTAATAGTGGATATAGCAATCTCATTCACTTGCAGTCAACAAACATTTTTCAAAAAGGAAGGTCTTGGCGTCCATCTTCATACAGAAAATGAGGAAAAAAAAGAAAGGCAAATAATTTCAAAATGAACTATCAGATAAGAACTGGAAAAAGTTCTTCCGAGACAACTACTTCCATATGAACATTGAATTATACAAATCAATTTCTCCCAGCTAGCTTGTACTCCAACATATAATACATGAAAGAGTCATGGATATAAAATTTCACTAACATGAAACACTATCATTCTCATTGGCGGATTTCGTGTTACCGTTATGAGACATTTGTTTCCATCAGCACCAATCTGATTAACAATAAAAGATGAGACAATGAGACACATATCCTATTCCGAAACTTCGAAGTTCGCTATTGAGGATGATGGTGTTTCATGTACGTAAATTCGATTAGCGATATTTTCGTTTTTTTATGTTGGTACACACGACTCAAACATTTGTTCACAATTTCAGCTGTTGAGTTTGTAGGTCGGAGGCAAAAAAGTTATGAGTGTTTTGCGTACGTGTTTGGCGATTTTTTGCTATAAAAAAATCAAAGAATTTGCAAAAAATGTTGTGTAAAGAATTGAATTAAATACTCAAAAACACTTAAGATGTTAACAGTGGCATACGACAGTGTACTCTGAGTCAAAAACATGTTTACAAATGGTAGAAACTTTTCACAGAAGATTGAGAAGATCAGCTGCCACTACGAACGAAAAAATTGTTATGTACAATCGTTGAATATGTATTACAAAAATTGCTGAGTATGTCGACATATCGGCTAGCTAATGCCATGCAATTTTTCTGGAAATTTTCCAATGGAACAGCCAAGGAGAGCTAAGAACAAAGAAACACGCTGAACTTCATCGAAATTCGGTTGTTCTGATCACATGATCGTACGACTAATAAAGAGTATTACCTTATGCGGCACTTGCGAGAAACAATACGAAGAAGACGTCCAGTATTGTGGAAAAACTATTTATGGATTCTACATCACGATAATGCACTTGCTCACTCGTCATTACCTGTTTGTGATTTTTTGCCCAAAAACAACAACGTAATCAAGCCTCGGCCACCGTATTCACCAGATTTGGCCCCCTGCAACTTTTTTCTTTGCCCAAGTTTTCAAATAAGTGTCAGTCTGAATTTCTGTTATTTTTTGTGATTTTCGAGTTTTCAGCTCTGCTGCTGCTGCTGCAATTCTGTGGTTTTTCATCTGAAAATGTGTGGATACAGACTCGCTACAACTATATAGTCTGTAATAGTTGGGCTGAAGAGTTCGTAGGATAAAATTTGAGTTATTCATTGAGTATAGGTATCCTTGAGGGCGATACAATGATTATAGCGGTCATACAATTTTTCGATACTATTTTTATTGTACGATTTGTCTTCAACCTGAATATATGCCTCGGTTTCGATGATTATCTCTTCATCGAAGCTGAATTTTCTTCCATCCAGCACCCTTTGGAAGTCTAACAACAGAAAAAGGTCGTGAGAGTCAGATCTGGAGGATACGGCGGATGCAGAAGCAATTCGAAGCATTATTCATGCAATTCTGCCATCGTTTCAATTGATTTGTGACACAGTGCATTGTTTTGATGGAATAGCACTTACTTTCACTTCAAATAGGTCTGTTTTCCTGATATTTTGTCCTTAAAACGCTCCAATAACATCATGCGATAGTTGCTACTGATGATTTTTCCCTTTTCAAGATAGTCGATGAATATTATAACATGACCATCTCAGAACTGTTGCGTTTTTGCAGTCCACTCAAATAACGATCGTTCTGATTCCAATATGGAAAGATGAAGCCATGTTTCATCAATTGTCACATATTGACGCATGGATTTGAGTTTTTTATAATAGAACAGCTTCAAATACTGCTCAGAATCAGAGATTTCGTACACCCAAACATTTATGCACGATATGTCCAAAACATTCCTTTGATATCTGTAAAGCCTCAGCTATCGCGATCAAGTTCACTTTGTGGTCATCCAAAATTTCTTTGTGGACGTTATCGATGTTATCATCGGTAACAGCCTTTTTGGGGATTCCACTGCGTGCATCGTCCTCGGTGCTCATTTCACCTCGATTGAACTTAACAAATCACTTCTCAGCGGTTGATTCGCCTTGTGCAGATTTCGAATTATGTTCATAAAGCCATCAGCATTTCACTTTTCCATATGTATGGTAGCTTACAAACTTTCCAGTCCACCTAATAGACAGTGTGTAAAAGCCAAATTGAATAAATTCATTATTTTGGTTACGGTACATATTCCAACAGAATTCCGAAACACGTCAAATTTAAATTATAATTTGACATACTTCAACGGAAAAATGCTACTTCTACCTCCAACCCCCATAGGATGACAGGTACAACCCCTTATTTTTTAAATGGGAATATAGGCTTGTAATATATCGTTTGAAAGGCATATTCATTCTCTTTTCAAAAATGTTTTCGCTTTCGAATTTTTTGCAACAATCAGCATGAAATAAATTAAAGCATATGGTTACCAAAATTCGATAAAATACACTCAAAACTTATTGCAATATACTCAAAACTCATTTCACGTCGATGTGTTCATAATAAGACAGTGAGCAAAAAACATAGCAATGTTATTTTCAGATGGTATTCTTCAAAAAACTGTAAATAATTTATATGGCAACGTTAGTTTAAAACGCCTTGTCAACTTGTTTTGTATGTTACAAAACTAGTTGTCAGTATTTTAATTTGAATTTGAAATTCGTTAACTTCAAGTCTAACAAATGGTTAGCATGAAATAACAGTTTTAAAAATGATTGGTTACGGAGTAGCTCGCTAGGAGATAGCTAGGAAGTATCTCGCCTGTTTCATGATAAATTTCCTAATTTATCGCCCAGGTATAGGTTAGCTTGCTACTTGTGCAATATCGTGTGGAATGGGTTCCTTTCTGCACTTGTTGCACAATATACACACCCATATGACATCTAACTGTCAGAATCGCTTTTGAAACTTTCCTCACAATATACTACTATTGGCAACGATGATACTTCGATACGTTAAACTCGTATCATTGAAAATAAGTGAATGTAAATCCTATTGAAAAATGGTAAGTGGCTCGGAAAATTTGAACTGGTTTGACCTCATGACAATATAAAGACTCTCTTCCCCCATTTATGATGATCGACCAATCGAGTGTATATCAGAATTATCCCCGATTTATTTGACAGAGTTCTTATATCTTTATTCAATCCCTCCAGGCCATTGGTTTTTGCCGTCATAAATGTGAATGTATATTCGGGGAGTAAAAGTGAAACTGGATACCGGGATAATGGTTCGGAAGATGTAGTGTTCCTGTATTGATATTTAGAAAAAAGAGAACGTTTTGTCAGATAACATTAACACTAAATCCCAGAATACAACATTTATTCTCATCCCACCATAAAAATTCATTCACAATACGTGTACTACAACAATACCTAACTCTGACTGATCTCATTTAATGAATATAGGGTTATTCATCATCTAAACATTAGTCATCTCCTACATTTGGCCATTATGCAAAAGTTCTGTATTCTTTACTCAGACCTCATCCTGACCTGAGAATAAAATATATTAGAAACTGAAACAATTCAACAGAGCAACGTTTGTTCAATGGTGACGTTCATCAAAAGTAACCTTTCCTCTTTATACTTACAGAGCAACGTTTGCTTAATGATGACGTTCACCAAAGTTATAGTTCACCGTTTCTTACTCGCACGTTTTCTCAATGACATTCACCAAAGGTACCGTTTACGTTTTCTACTTAGGTAGCAACGTTTTCTCAATGATGACGTTCACCAAAGGTAACATTCACCTTTTCCTACTCTCAGAGCAACGTTTGCTCACTTTCACCAAGAATAACGTTCACTTTTTCTACTTATAGAACAACTTCAGCTCAATGTTCACGAAAGGTAACATTTTATACTCACATAGTAACGTTTGTACAATGGTGACGTTCACCAAAGGTAACGTTTACCTATTCTACTTACAGAGCAACGTTTGGTGACGTTCATCAAAGGTGACGTTTACCTTTTCTACTTGCAGAGTAACGTTTGCTTAATAGTGACGTTCACCAAAAGTAACGTTTACCCTTTCTACTCTTAAGATGATCTTGAGCGTTTATAACGTTCTCTGACATCTTCCATCATAACCATAATTGATAAAAACTGTCGTGACTTCAGAAGGACCTTTATGTTTTGCATTGAGTTGATAAATGCACTAACTTCTGTTGAAATACCTTCGATGGTTATGTTTGACTGGCGATTGAATATTTTTCATTTGTAGGCTAGAGCACATAAAACTATAGAATGTTACTTCTATTTAAAACTACCTGTATCAATTGGGCATTGAACTTTTATGTACTCAATCCTCGAAATTTGCAATAAAATATATCACATGAATTAACCCCAACGCATATCTTTTGAAAATCTCTCTTAAGTGAAGGACATTTGTGGGCTACATGTCCTAAAAGTTCACAATTAAAACACGCAATACGAGGTTTCTTACAATTTTCAGCTTTATGTCCCAGAATACCACAATTGAAACAAGTTAAACCCCCTTTGGATTTTATTTTATGTTTTATCTTGATGAACCGGACGACTATTAAATGAAGCAGCTTGATAACTACTGGAAGGAACTGAGATTTGAGATGGCATATCTCCCATGGTATTCAAATAGACATATAATAAATTAGCATCAGTATACTGGATTGATGTAACTGTACGAGCCCAATTTTCATCTATTATACCACCTATTATAGCATCAACTAAATATTTGTCAGGGATTGCCAGATACAGTGCTTTCAATTTTGACAACTTCTGAAATCAATAGTCGCCTGAGTTTTGCCCTGGTTTTGTTCCATAATTAGCAGCATTTTTCAACAAATTAGAAAATGGAATTGAAGTTTCATTAAATGTTTCACTTCTTCCCAACTTGCATCATATTTGGCATTTTCGTTGAAACACTGCCGTGCGTTGCCTCTCAACTTTCCCGATATCAACCGTATTATTGAATCATCATCCCGAACATACCTTGCAGCCACATGATCGACTATACCAAGTCGATCTTGTTATCTCTTCTTGTCGATCTGAGTCATCTTGATATGGATCGAACAAAGGAACCAGAAACTCGTCACATGTTTGATGAGTCTACTTGACTTCCCTTCGTCTCAATCTTTCCAACTCAGATTCAATCTTTTCAATTCTTGTTTCATGGAACCATCACTATCACTATCATCACTCCCTGAGGAAATATGCCGTCTCCTCGAAAACAACTTTTTTTGTCATTACGTTTTTTCCACCCATTGTCACTTCTAAAATTCACACAGTATTACGAAGGACCTATCTAGATTATAATCCCACCGCTGTCTTTGCCAAATATTTGATAAATCAAATGAAAAAGAAAGTTTTTGGTTTTCTACTACTTCCTCTTGTGTGGTAATCTTCCAAAGAAGGAAGTAATCAAAGTAGCTATTTCAGAGAGGCTTTTTCTTCCAGTTTGTGTCTGAAAGTAACTTCTTTGCATGATCTACACATCTATTTATAGAGTTACTTCTATTCAAATTGATTACTTTCTTTTTTTCTTCGGAAAAGATTCTCACATTTTTTGTATCGAGATGGAGTAGTAGTAAAGCGAAAAATTTTTTCCCCAAAAATTAGTCACTTCTAAACATATAACGCTTTCAATTTAAAAAAGATTCCTTTTGGCTGGAACTTAGTCAAATGAGTGATTGAATGTCATTACGATGTCCATGATGACATAAGTAGATCCAAATAATTTCATGATAAAAAAATCGTAATTTATGAATGAACTGTGTGTTTTTTCTTATAATATTATCCAGATTGCTACTGAATAGCAAGTGTCTTAAGGCGAAACATTGATGTCTACCAGTGAGGATAACAGTGCTATATGTAAGTGAAATTTTTATATTTCATTTAGTATATTGTGTATGAATCCTGTAAGTGATATTGATTCAATTCCATAACGAATGTTTGAAATACAAACTGAGTAGAGAAAAGTATCTTCTGTATCATTTACTGTTCATATAGAAGTATTTGTTTCGAAAGAATTTTTCTTTCGTGTAATTCAATGCTTATGAAATTAGTTATTTCAGGAGGGCTTTTTCTTCCAGTTTGTGTCTGAAAGTTACTTCTTTCCATGATCTACACATCTATGTATGCAATTACATCCTTTAGAATTGATTGCTTTTTTTTGTGTCAAGATGTAGAAAGCCAAAATCTTTCTTTTTCAAAAATTAGTCACTCTTGAAAATGAAACCCTTCCCATTTGGATGAGATTACTTTTGACTGGGATTTCATCAAATGAGTCCAATGAGAATTTCATCCAAATCATTCTTGATATCATATTTCATTTTTTGTAACTGCCTGAAAAATATATAATAGAAGTAGCATCAGCAAATAATTTGATCACATCATTCAGTTACAAATTGGCTGAAGAATAAATATAAATGAGGAAAAAGACAGCGTTGAATTAACACAGTGAATACCAATGATACATTATTCAACACAAATTCATAAAAAGTATGTTCGTTCATGAAACCAAACTTAGCCTTGAATGAAAACTCGCAAAAGAAGAAATATTCTCAACACAATTATAGAAAATGGAAAAATTGTTTTCTATTTAAAGTAAGGATTTCCAATGAAAGGACGTCCGATGAAGGAGTTGAGATGGTTAGTTGTAACTGAAGTTATATCTGAACTTTCCAAAACAATTCTTCGAATTGGAAAGTAGAATTTTGTCATTAAAAAAACTGACACATCAATTCATACAAAATGTGGAAAACCTAGGCATGATGAGGTCAGGACTGTAACAATTTTTGGATATCAAACTGCATAGAAATCAATGTATCAAGGTACAATCACGTTACCAAAACAGTGAGGGCAACTTTGAGGAATAGTTGATTCTCACATAATCGACTAATAATGCCTAATAATTTGAATTGAGTAATATTCATAACGTTAGGTGTATCATGTAATCCATAAAAAGTTTTGAGTTCTACAAATATCCGATGTGACAATAAGTCTTCTGAACTTCGATCTGGTGTGACAAAACCCATTTGATAAATCGATCGCTTCGAAGGAATGCACATACTGTTGCTGTTTGCGAAACATCGCAAATATGTTCATCAGTTGTATAGCATCGCTCCAATTTCATTTCAATTTAATCTACTTTGAGGTTCAGGGCAAATATAGGAAATGATATATCCGTAAAGTGGCCGATTGCTCTGTACAATGCAGGTTCAATGCCAGTTTAGAGTGACCACCTGTCAACCATACCGATACCCAATTAACTGGTGAATGAACGCATTGGAATCAAATGATCGAAATTGACTGCAGCTATTTGATAAACATTCATGTGTGGATTTCGGCCAGTGGTTTTCAGCTATGGATGAATGAATACAGGCAAATTTTGGATGACTCCATCGGGTATTTAACTCAGTATTTCGTAAGGATGAATATTTATCTATATAACAAGTTCAATTACCGATGTCCATAATTTGGACCTTGGAGTTGAACATCAATTTTTCAGGTTATAAAACATCACTTCATCGCTCTATCAATTTAATCTCCTCCGTTCAGGAAAAAGCTAAAAAAGGACTTTGTTTCTACCAATCGGATTTATTATGCCTTCCTTTATTCCTGTTATTGTTGTTTTATTTTGGTATATATTATCTAATTGCAGAATAATATGAGTTCAAATTATCATGAATTCAACAGTTTTTCACTGATTGAATGAAAAAACAAACTCCGACTACGATGCTTTATACATGGATAGATCTGAATTTAAATTCTCTCATTCATTAAGTTATGGGATTGATATACGTAATTTGTCTTCGTTTGTCTTCTATTTTTTTACATAATAGATATTAATGAAAATCATTATCATTATTATTGAAACACGCATTTGTCGCATTAGATAACGACTTTATATACTGTTAACAGTTCGTAATAGCATTTATTCGAATAATTTATTTAATTTCAGCCATATGCATTTTCAGTTTGGGGAAGAATCGTTTTGGCTTTTTACTCCTCCGAAA
The DNA here is from genome assembly GCA_015342085.1 of Leptinotarsa defecta. NCBI lineage: Eukaryota > Metazoa > Arthropoda > Insecta > Coleoptera > Chrysomelidae > Leptinotarsa > Leptinotarsa defecta. Next base: position 437 of record WOGO01006829.1, on the reverse strand, counting down.
ACTAATTTCTCCTGAAATATGTTCCGTTTCAATTTGAATGAAATATAGAAGTTCTTTCTCATAATAAAGTTGTTTCAGCATTGGGAATATTACAAAGGGTGAGTCAACAAGATTCCCTCGGTCCATTGCTATCAGAGGAAACAATTTTTTGAACTGCCCACTTATTTTGGGTCATATCTGTGAATACTTTTTTTTTCAATACAAAAAAATATATTATTTCATCCTAATAAAATAAAAACAACAATAAAAATCAATTGGCGCTCCGGGGTGACTTCATTGATTCCAGTGGCGCTATTGCTTTTTCAGCTACAGCTTTTTCAGAACTACCCGGAAAAACCTACAGCACCACATCATCTGAAGATCTTGATCTAACAATGTCCTCTCTCTTATAAAACAGAATGTAGGGTGTCTCCAGAGGCTCCAATAAATTCAATGCA
>WOGO01006828.1:0-11526 GCA_015342085.1 Leptinotarsa defecta | reverse complement strand
GTTGTCGTTCGTAGGGGTGCGACAGCTGATTAACGGAAAAAGAGATATTTTAAACAGACAGATACAAAGCTTGCCAAGATTGAAGCCTCTCATCATCATAATCTGCTGATTTCTAAAATTTTGTGAATGAGATTCGATGATATTTCTAGTACAGATCACTTTCTGATCGCTGGATTTAGCACTCTCATCAATTTCATGCAGACGGTTTATTAGAATCTAGAATTGGGGCAAGTACAAAAATAACAGAAAAAAATATTGAAATTTCATTAGTTCCGACTTCCATTGTCTAATATGATATTGATTAACTTGAAATACCTGAAAGAATCAGTGAACAATTCAAAAAATTCAGCTGTAAAAAATAACAATTATATTGAGCCAAAAAAACTTAAATTACAATGAAATAAAATACAAGCAACAAACAAAAAATTAAAATTTCAAGTATTTAAACGAGACGAAAATTAAAAAAAAATATTAATAAGAAATGAAATATAAAAATTGAAAAATTCAAAACCAAGTAACTACACGACGTTTCGATTGTTAGTATCCATAATCGTTTCCGGGTGATAACTGAAGTTATTCCTCTGAGATCTGAATATTTATAGGTCATTTGAGTGCTTTCACCTATCCCCTCGTCCTTCTCTCCGCTTCATCGGTTTCAGCGGAAGCTGACCGTTTGGCGGGAGTTGGTCATGTTCCGCTTGATAAGAGGTTTCCATATGTTGCGTATCTCTACGCTAGCTTGGCTAAATGCATTGTTGGATAACATATTTGCGGCTTTCTTGAATCGTCTCCTAAACCATTGTTCCTCCTTGTGGATGATTTCAGCTTGAGCCTACTTGATGTTATTCTGATGAGTCCATATATGCTCTGCTACCTCTGACTTGCTGCTTTCTCCTCGCTGTGTGTGTTTCTTGCGGACGGCAATGCGAACTTTCGATGGCCTCTTAGTTTCACCAATGTAAGATTCTCCACACTCGCAGGGTATCTGGTAAAGGCAATTCTTGGAATCGCAGTCTGCGTTGGATGTCTTGGTTTTCGTGAGACTTCTACGAATTGTTTTCCCAGATCTGAAGCAGGTTCTGATGTTATACTTGGACCCAATCCTTATCCTTTTCGACAATCCTCTGATGTAGGGAAGTACAAGTAATGGTTGTGACGGCTTTTTCCTAGTGGAGCTCTTGCTGTCTTCTAGCTAAAGTCTGTTCCATCATCACTTTGTAGTAGCCTTTTCGTTGAAGGTCATTTTTGATGATGCCTATTTCCTTTTCGAGACCTTCCTTTGTATTATAAAGCCCAAAATCACGGTCCAGTAGAGTCTTGCTGATTTCTCTCTCAGTCGATTTTTCACAGATTCCTTCAGGTATTTCAAATCAATTTATATCATATTAGATAATGGAAGTCCGAACTAATGAAATGCACCATGAAACATTGTCAACCACCTTCGAACAAACGTTAAAATATTGATGAATTGAAACAACTTGAACCAAATCAAATACTATTGATGTAAACATAAATATTTCGAAAAGTATTTCAAGTCGTTTCTGTTATTTTGATGGCTTAGTATCTGAAATAAATCAAAAACCAACACGATTCATTCAAACACAACACTGAATGATTTTCTGGGTGGCACTCTCATCATTGACACTTGTTATCACTTATAATTTATTGAAACGGGTTTGCTGATATTTCTATTAGAGAACACAATTTGAATGTTAGTCGACTAGCTGTCCTATCGCGAGCCTGGACAGTCAACTGAAGTAATTCAAGAGAACGTTCCACGCTATACAATTTTGCACTTCCATTAAGTTTATGCTCCGCCTGATTAGAACTTATAGGAGGCTGTGATTAAATCTCACATGAAATATAGAGCGTTCCAGAACTATCATAACCCAAAGCGGCAGGTTGAAATTTGCTAAATTCACAGTCCATTACTGTTGGGATTTTGAAAATATGAGCTAACTCAAAGATGTGCTACATATATTACATCTGCAGTGAGTGCTTCGCCTAATTAAAATTGCTGTGTAGTTGCATGGAAGAGATATATTCATAATTCTCTCTGCAAGTCTGCTTTTAAATACTAATATCAACTCGTATTCATGGAGTTACACAAAATGTTCCGAGTGTAATGCATTGTTGCATCAAAGTTTCTTTTGGATGGGGTGATTTCAATATAACAGTATATGATATCGTTTTAATGAGAAATTGTCAAAGAATATAGAAGTTTACGAACTGAATCAAAGCTATTTTCTGGATTCGTTGGCCATAGAATGTGAATTTTAATACCTGAAGTATCGTCTAAAACTGGTTTGACATAATCGACGAGGCAACAAATCCAGTGCTCTAGTTGTCCCACATTATTCTGAGTTCAGGCCTCTGGTTTCATTCTACTAATGCGTCGCTGTTTCCTATCAGTTAAGTTGATGTTTCGTATATTGTGGAGTGAAAGCAACTACATTCCATTTTAATTATTCTGATTTTCTCCTTCTTTCGATCAAAATTGTCTCTCTGTTTTTGACTTTCTCTCGCATTCCTTTAAAATTTCTGGAAATAATTTAGAACTATCGTGTACGTGTACAGCCTCCAACGTGATAGCTCGGCTTCTTCCGAGTTCATTCTTGACTGCTGCTGATTTGTAGGTATGCCAGGGACAGTTTCTGTTATAGAAAATATCGGAAACTGAAGATTTCCTGAAATGTCGAAACATTTGAAATGCCGGTCGCCACCTCGTAGCAGAAAACTTTGTGACGGTAACGCAGAGCTCAGACGTCATGGGCCATCTTTCCTGAGCTGCTCGTAACACCCCCAATGGATTATGAAGTAACCCAAGATTTCGACCCTGCTATAAAAAAGTCTTCGGATCAAACTACTCCAGCTATCCTTTCAGAAACATCTGATCATATGCAAAAGTTAACGAACCTAGAAAGCAGCCAGAAAAATACTCATCGCCTCAGGAGTAGGATATTTCCGAAATCTCTCTTGCACCAAATTCTCGAGCAGTTGTTGTAGACTCTGTAGGAAAGAAACTTTCCCTGAGGGGTTGAAGAATGCTCAAGAGGAGAATATTGTACCTTGAACATTGTACCGATAACCTTGATGTTGACAAATCAACTAGAACTCCACCAGTTTGAGATTACCAGAAGATATGATACAAGCTATAGCTCATCTGAGAGGATTACATGAGCATTTTCCGGCTGGTTCGTGTAGTTAGTACATTGCAGCTATGAGGGGGCGTTCTCTGAAATTTATAGTAGGAGAGCTATTTTCCAAGCCATGCGTTCATGTTGTCTATCTACCTGACGATAGCAGTGGCAGACTGACTAAGTTGACTGTCAGTCCCAATCAATTTCCCAGAAGTACTTGAATAAATTGAAATTCCACAAAAAGCAGAAGATTCTTCGAAATAGTCCAATATTCTCTAGCTTGTCACCAAGCTTATGCCTGTGGTCTAGATGGTATGGGTAGATCTACTGGGTGTTATTCAGAAAGTACAAGTTGAATTTTAGATCTCTGATATCCAAAAAAAATTTCCAATATACTTCTTTTATGCTACAACTGAACAGTTTACTGAGTATGATGACCTACACATTACTCAGCTTCAGATTTCGCGGTGAGTTATCGTTCAAAACTCAAACACTGATGAAGCCATTCACGAGTAAATGAAAAAAAAATGTAATAGAAATATTGTCAAAATATATCTGTGGAAATTGAGTTTTCCGATAGCCACACTTAGAGAAATTTCTCCACTCGACTCTAAGTAGATAAATTCATCGTATTCCTTAACAGAGGTGAACATCGTAGTTACTTACAAATATTGCTGGAGAACTCGAAATCTTTTCTTTCCCTCCAAAAATGACAATAAGACTGGGGTGATTGTTGTGCTTGCGGTATCATAGATCTGCCAAACAAATACAATTTTGATAATCTTTCATTTCCATTATATCAGAAAATTGTCGATTGTCAGTGGAGCTGAGAAATTTTAGATTTGACATGGGGATAAAACACCAAATTGAAACATTCCACAACACAAATGTGTTTTCAAGACAAACACTGAATCTTCCATACGGTTGGGTTCAATTATACAAATATACCCGTATAGTTCATCTACAACTCATACGTGAAGAGGATTGCAGTTCTTGTGTGTAGGAGAAGTATTTGTGTTACAGCGATTCTTAGTCAGAGAAAGCAGAATCACTTTCCGAAATAATGTACTGACAAACAATTCCCAGCTACAGCTACATTATCACAAACTCAGTTGACTTGAGAAACTTTCTGGTCGAAATATATTCCAAGTTTAGTTGATTTGTAGCATCCCGATCACACCTTAGCAACTTTTGATGCTCTATAAAGCTCAGATCAGACCACAAGATGATGTGGTCATCTACAATTCCTGCCCAAACATTGAGTTTTTGAGGTCGTTATGTATGAACTTGATAAATAAGGATTTGTATCACTCCAATATCGACAATTTTGCCGATTCACCTCTCCATTCAAACTAAACGTACATTCATCCAAAAAACAAATTTTATACAATTCAGTGAGACTTTCACAAACCTCGATACGTCTATCGATATCATCTTCGTCCAATTCATAAACTAGTCTAATCTTATATGGATGAAATCTGTACTTACGAAGGATCCTGAAAACATTTGTATGACTGATTCTTGATTCTTGAGATAACTTAGTAAGAGATTGCGAATATTTCATTAGTCTAACGTGTCGTAAAATTGCAGTACAAATAGCTTCATCATTGACAACTCCTGAACGGTTATGGTTTTTATTGTTAACAGATCCAGTTTCCATAAATTTGTTCAATAATTCCGAAACGCATTTGTGTCTTTCTGGATGATTATCACTGAACATACGGGTAGCAGCTCTAGCACTATTTTCATTCTGGTAGTACAAACTCACTATTTCAATCCGTTCTCGAAGTGTATAAACCATTGCTTCTCAAGAATTCTCAAAAACAGAAACACCAATTTTAACTTCACCTGGTAGGTAATCGTTATTGTAGAATGAGACAAATACAAAATGAAGAGAGTATCGAATTCAAACCTAACTAGGCAAAATAAGACTTGTAACAGATTGAGAAGTTCATTCAGGGAGACTCGTTTTCAACTCAAATAATTTTCAGCTACCAAACTATGAGCTTCATACCATTATTATTCTACTTTATTGGAATCTGTTTATCACAGAACATCTGATAATGCAAAACAAATGATCCATTAAAAAAATAGTGACATGTTCTAGATGTGCGATAGGTAGATCAAATGTGAATTCGTCAAAATGTGTCCCCCTGTATACTACTGTTGAGGTGTTTTTCATATTCTTGAAAATCATTGTTGCAAAAGTTATTCAAATAATTTGTAGCTCCCGAACCATAAGCTTTAGACCATATGTTTTATACTTTATTGAAATCTGCTTATCATGGAGCATGTTTTAATTCGAAACAATATAGGGTGATGCTTTAAAATAAATTGGTGACATGCTCTGAGGGAGCGAAAGGGGAATTAACATCAAATGTGAGTATGTCAAAATGTGTCCTGAATATTATGGTTGATGTTTTTTTTTGTGCAAATCATTGTACCGAATGTTATTCAAGGTGGTTCATTTCGAATGAAATGCACTGCATATTTTCCTACGACTAGTAACTATCTCTTTCTTGATTTCTCTCACGGCTTCTGATCGTTTCAACGCCGAAGACACATACTGAAGTGTATCAAAGATATATCTTTATTTCTACGTCGTGACATGATGCAGAGCTACAGATATATTCTTGAGGTGAGAAATGCGAGAAATGACGACGCCATTTTTCATCTGGCGTTTCGGAGATAACACAGTATTCGACGAACTCTGCAAACTTTCCATCTAGTGCAAGGATCCAGCTACACTGTCATATCCTGCCAACCATTTCACGCTACCATGAAATTAAATAAGTTTAGAAGTTTTCACGTATATCCATGGAATTTGGCGCTTAGATACCGAGCGACTGTTGAATCAACAACAGAAGTCGAATGTTAAACGCATCAAAAAATATGCTCCATAATGTGAAGAGAGAATATTTTTTTTTTTGTATCAAGATGGAGTAGTAGAAACCCAAAAACTTTCTTTCTCAAAAATTAGTCACTTCTAAAAATATAACCCCTTCAATTCAGAGTGAAATATGTTCTGCAATTATTGTACGTTGATGTGAATGAAAGTATTGCTGAATATATTACGATGTTTCGAAGGTTTTGTTGGGTTTTATGAGTTTACTTCAAACTGTTAAACCTTGGTGAATATTTACTGAATTTAATCGAAATAAGCGCCATTTGAATCAGTTCATTTTTGCCAATGCAACAGAAGTTGATTAATTTGCTCAGCGTATAAGTTGTCAGCTCGGGATTCCATGAAGTCGTCAAAGGCCGTTTTTGCCTGGTACTAATTGGCGAAGGTTCTCCCGATGACAAAGATATCGAAGTATTCGAAAAACTAGTAGTCGATTGGCGAGAGGTCTGGGAAGTATGGTGCGTGTGGCAGAACTTCAACTCTCGATTCATTCAATTTCCAAACGATGATTGTAAAACGTGCAAACGGGCGTTTTCGTGAAGCAGGATGCGTTGCGTTTTGGTTGCTCGAATAAAAAATTGAACAAACCTCGAAACGTTACAATTTTCTGTCCATCGTTCGAATCGTGGATGCACCCACTTTATGAGTGTGTGCATCCACGTTTGAACCATTAAAAACCGCAAGGAAGTCAGCACCTAGGTCCTTCGCCATCCCACGCAGCGTTTATAATGAATGAGTCTCTACCAGGGTCTTCGAATCCTTGTCCTGGATTACTATAGGTCGACCACTTCCGGGCTCATTTTCGAAGTTGAATTTTTTGAACGAAATTTTGCAAACCAATTAGAACAAAGCGTTCATCAATATACTGTCATTGACAAATGCCTGATTATTTTTTCGGACTGTTTCGGCAGCAGTTTGGTTTAATTTGATTTCATATATAAAAATTGGCTAGAAATCGCGCAACAACATTATACAGCGATGAGCTAAAGAAGGCAAAAAAATTTAATTTGAAAAAATGAACAGCATCAATGTATACAGTACAAAATTTTCAATCGATCAGTATATACCATGACACAATAGAATGAATATCATTTGCTACAAAAATACAAGACATGAAAACAGACGAAAATTTTGAAAAAACCATGAAATAAAATAGTACAGAGTTCCAAATGAACAGTAAAATGATCAAATTCAGATTATAATGGGTATTGTGATCAAAATTCACTAACCGCTGAATTTCCTGAGCCTAAATCATGAATAAAATAATAATAAAATCACTTTTGAAACAAGCTTCATTTGAGTGCCCTGAAAAGATCAAAATAAAATTTCAAATCACATTAACCACATCAATTTATGACTTTACTGAATTTAAATTATAATAAAAGCTTGTCAGGATGCCTAGAAGAAATCTCTACATATTCAGTCAGATGAAATTTAAATTAAGAAACATTCTGACAGGACAGATCAAAAAGGTACTACAATAACTTTCAAACCCGATAAATCCTATGTGTGCAAAAAAGTTATTCAAGGTTAAAATTCCACATTTTAAGCATTCACAGCACCTTTATTTGATTACAAACATTATGAATTGCTTACAAGTTTAGTAAGTGCCTACCTAGTTGTAAAATTTCAATTACAAATTGAAATTATTTCGACAAGCTTTTATTATAATTTCAATCATGTAAAGTCATAAATGAATGTGGTTAATGTGATTATAATAATTTTATTTTGAGGGCACTCAAAAGCTTCTTTGAAAAGTTTTTTCATAATTATTTAATTTTTTTAGTTTCAATCGATAGTTATCGATCAATACGGAAGTACATCTATAAAACGAAGAGACCTTCAACAGAAAACTTAAGGAACCGGGAAAACTATTATTAAGATAAACTATATTCTATAGAAGTAGGTAGGTACCTACTCCTCCGGCATACCTTATAGAAAAATTAGCTTGTTTTATTTCTTAGTATATTCATTCCATTGATGGAGTCACTATCACATGTACGAGTCTCAGTTAATTTCGAACAGTCTAATTCTTCTATCAGGAGGCCTTTGGTGTTTTAACTTAACGCTTTCATTGGCAAGTTTTCCATTTCTTTTCAATTTCTCGTTCTCTAAACTTCGCGCTAACCTTCAGGGTGCGCTCCGGTGTCCTGAGGTGGTACGTTCACGACATCATTCTACACCCTGATGCCACTCAGTTCTCGGCACGGCCTCACCTTGACTTGAGTGGTAATTTGGTGAAAGATGCGCCACTTTTTTCAGCTTAGGGCTTACTCGTGCCTGATGAAACACCGTTCCCGGTATGATTTTGGAATTTTCTTTCTCCTAGACGGGTTGCAGACCAATGGTAATGACGCCCATCTCACCAAATTACACAAGTTATGGTATGCCTCTTGTGCCTGTTGCTCACATAGTGTGATGGACCCTTTTACTCTGGGAACTTAAAGGGTGGTAGATAACATGTGTTTTTTCACAATGCAAATAAATATGGGTTCTTACAACCTACTACACCATTTACTGTCTTCTTTTTAGAGTCGGGGAGTAGGTATTCAAAGGTAAAAGAAATATATTTTTTTTATTGAAGCCAAACATGGATGTGGTATATATTTCATGGTGGGCCTACCAACTGCCTATCATAAATGAATGCATATAGAAAGTTTCCTGTCCCTGCTATTTACCGCTGAGGAGATCTCTCGTACGGAGCCGATCCAGGTAGCAGCATCAAGTCGCGTTTAAGATTATCATGCATTGTCATCGGTTCTGGAACAGAATGCAAAATATCAGGTCAGTTGGATACCGGAAAGTGAGTCAAATTAAACTTGCAAGATTTGCTAACATACATACAAGTCAAGTTAAATAAAAGCTTTTAATTAAAAAAAAGTTGATTCATCTTTTTTTAATGGTAGCAACCTATTTTTCAACATTCAAAAATTTTCAAATTTCACTGTCGTAAAAAAATATTGATGATTTTGAAGTCAAAATTGGTGAAAATACTATGCAGAATACACATGCAGAGGTTAGGTTTTTGGGAGTATCTCTGGATTAACATCTCTCTTGGAAATTCCATCATCAACAGTTATCTTCCGAAGTGAACTCTTTGAAATATATCTTTATTAATTTACGAAAGTTGAATCGCACCAGGTGCCAAATATATTTTCGTTGCACAAAAACTAATTTTGAGATGTATCGCGGCAGTTTCTAATAGAGAATCATGTAGAGCTATTTTCGTGTTTTGACGCTTCCATGTCTCTTCATTTTCGAATCTTGTGTCCATGTTTCTGAAAATAGGAATAATTTTATTCGCAATTCGGATATTCATGGTTAGGGAACAAGAAAAATGCAACATTTTCATGTAAATTTAGCATTTTGGCATCAAAATATTCAATAATATCCCAGAAGAATTGAAGTATATACATAAATTGTCTTCATTTAAAGATGAGTTACAGAACTTTCCAATGGAAAAATGTTTTTATAGAATATGTGATTTTACAAAAATTCATAATATGTTTGATATGAATTTCAGTGTTAATGTATTTTTACCTCGTATTTTCTTTTCTTTCATTCCCTTTTTTGACAATTGAAAATTCCAATACATGTAAGTCATGTTGAATGGAAATAAATATTAATTAATTGATTGATATGGTGTTTTTTCCCATTGTCGTCAAAGTATTTTCAATCGAACGATATCCAGTTAATTTTATTAGTCCAATAGTTTTAGTTGCAACAAAAAGATTTTTTTGATATTTTGCTACAATTAATCCATATATATATATTCAATATTTATGAACTTTTCTATTGAAAATATTCAGCAGAGCCTTTTTGAGAATTGATACGGTATAGTATATACAGTCAGTTCTGGGGAAAGTGTTACATCCAATAAATGACTGAAGACGTTTTTGACTGAAAAATTGAAATTTGTGAGTATATAATGTATTAAAATAATAGAAATAGACTTTTAATTTTTTTCTTTCCCAGATGGGGCGAATTGATCGGGAGATTGATATGAATTTCTTTCTTGATTCATCTGCTGGATCACCAGATCTAGGCCCATAAGGTTTTTTTGTATGGAGTTTTTCTAAATCTGAAAATGTATCTTATGAAAAAAATAAATCAACCAACCTTCAACAAACTATCAGCGACAACGCTGAACCGGATTTGGAATCCCATACTGAAAGATGCTAAGGTGGCAGCAGTGCAACGCAATGTAACAGATAATAACACTTCGGCCAATAACAACGCACCAACTAGAAAGTCGGGCTGAATACAGTTTACGAACTAGAAATCACTAGTCATCGGTGAACCATCAGGATGAATATACCTCTGAAGAAGCCAGCCACTCGTGCTTGCAAAACGTTAGGATGCAGTTCCAAACCACGACGGCCTTCAAACCCGAACAAAGATCGTAACACTTTAAATCCTGGCCGCGAAAGCCTTAAACAATTTGTCAAACTATCACTATGTTTGTTAAATGGTTCACAGACTTCATATTCCAATTGTTTTTTATAACTTCAAATGTTTTTTTATAAAATATTCACTTATTGAGTAATTTGCGAAACGCGAAACACTTTCTGAAAACATAGATTTATCTTTTGAAAAATTGAGACTTCCACTCACGAATACGTCGAAGAAAAGTAGCATCCGGGCCCGAGGTTAAAACGACTCCAGATGCAGGTTCAACTATGAAGAAAGAGGATAAGTAGAATTTTAGTCCAAATTTCAATGAATATCGGTGCTGTTTAGCTGGACTAGTTCAAAATTAGCTCTGCAAACTGATTGCTTTATTCAAAAACCTATACAGATCAACTGAATGGAAGGAACTTCAAGACCATTTTCGAATTTTCCCCTGGCTAGATGATTGTTTCAGCTCTAAAGATCCATCAATTTGTGCTTCTGATATCACGGAAGTTATTTTATCATTGATGTTGAAAAAATATATGTTTTTTCCAATAACCAGCTATCGCACCCCTACGAACGACAACCCTTAGAAGTCGAAGCTTGTGCGAGCTGAGGACTAATGACGTCTTACCTTTTAACGTGTGATTCCTAACACGGATTGGACGAAAGCAAGTGAAAATCGAGCGTTTAGCCTGGGGTTTGAACCATCCACTCACACATCGATCGATTGACTGACTGAACAAACCACCCATGTCAAACCGCCCAGCTACTGAACGACCATGATTGCATATTTTCTTTTTTTTAATAAAACGGACTTCTAACGGCAAACCTCGGTTCAACAAAAATTGCGAGCAAGCTGTCGCCACCAAAAATCTCGTTTACCGGCAGTGGCGCAAAAATCCCTGTGCCGAAACTGAACTTTGTTTGTTAATGCTCGCAACAGCTGATAACTCAAGATGAATGAAAGCAAAGAACTTCACAATCAGAGAATTAGGGGTAAACTGCTTGCCAATCCCAACGGGTGTAGATCCTTCTGGTCGGTAGCTGAAGCTGTTAATCAGATCATTACAAAATCCACAATTCCAC
>WOGO01006827.1:0-11526 GCA_015342085.1 Leptinotarsa defecta | reverse complement strand
ATAAAAATACCCGGTACATAAATTTATCGAGCCCCAAGTATCATCAAAGTCTCTAAATGCCTTGTTGGATTTGTGTACAAACACCGAATTATGGCAGTGGGCAAGTTTGCGTCGGATTCTCCGATCATCGTTTTTTATTTAAATGTCAAAAATTCACTCGAGTCTGGTATGGTTTTTATCTAAATATTTCTGCAAATGAATACAGCGGCAACGAACGTGCATGGTTTTAACAAAATTTAATAAAAACTTGCAAGAATTTGGGAAGCAGACTGTCCACAATTAAAATTTAACTTCTCGGAATCGCTAACGCCAAATATTTGGGAAATATTTCGTTTTTTGGTTATTTATTGAACGAACGTCTGTGCATTCTGTAAGATGAGTTGCTGTTGTGATACGTAATATACGGTGAGAAAAAAGGACATTTTCATATTTGCATGACAAAGCTATTGTGTTTGTGAATGCGTATAACTAAATTTCAGTGATTTTAATAATGTCAATTATCTTATTCGGTTGTCTAATGATGAAGTTTCATTAGTTATCTAAGAGCAGTTTCTGGATGTAAAATCCTTTAAAGATAAATCTAATTCCTTTAATTCTCGACAAGTGAGCACATCATTTTTGAAACGGAATTCAAGCTGCAACATCGAAATGAAAATCGCTTTCTTCACCCCTGCAGCTTTCTCTGCAAACATATAAATAGATAGAACTACTGAAAGAAATGAGCATATGTCACTCATTAAAAACTTCACACAACAAAAAGCATAAAGGGGTATTGACATAGAGTGCCACTTGAAAAAAAATTCACTTTCACCCATAGTTTCCTAATCCGCAGTTTTTCAACAGTTTTAATCGAATACATGACACTGTTAAAAATTATTCATATAACTTCAAAATTGAATCCAGTACTTTAATTCCAGGCATAGGAATGGAGAAGTAGAAAAGTATCGAAATATAGTGGAGGACATTTTTTTTCAACAAAAATGTTTTGATAGGTGAATTTCGTTCTGAATTTAGATTTTTGATGACAACCAAGAAATTAGTAACCTTTTACTGCTCTCTTATTGACAAATCTATTTTGAAAAAGGAAACCAGAAAATACTAATTTATATGATACCAAAAGTTCCAAGGTTGTTCTTCTTAGGACAAAATGAGTTCAAACGTTCTATTTCTGATCCTGTTTAGTACCATTCTTAAATCAAAACAGCGTCATTTCGTATTGCATCATGAATGCAACACAGTTAAGGGACTGGCATCATCTAGTTGCTTGCTGGCGAATAAATCTGCAGAGAGATTCAGAAAGCGATTTCCCATTCAGTGGTCGTCATCAACGCTTAGTTTTGCATTACACCGCTGTTGGGGAGATGTAGTGCTGCTTCTTGAAGAACTAATTCGTTTAATTAAAATCGCGATTATTAAAATTCAACTCAGTTTATGAAGGTTAATGGTTTTTACTGCATTAAAGTCAATTGGTCTTGTTATTTTGTTGTTGCAATTCCTAATCTGATGAGTAAATTTTCTGTTTTCATTTAGTGTTTTTTTATCATTTGTACGGTAACGCAATTATTTTGTAAGGAAAATACATATCCTCGCAAATGTATCCTATTATGTCAGAATGAGTTACTTCTGTAACTATTTTGTAATTACAGTTGTTGATACCCACCTGGAGTCAGGCCATAAGAATTTGGAGATATGATGCCAGAGGTGACAGTAGCCATAGTCGACAACATAAAGAACCGATCATTCCTGTAAAAAGAAAAATATATTAGATTTTTCTAACTGTTATGGTTTGCAACAATTTCTATATAAACAACAGAAAGAAAAAAATACAGGAGTTTCTGGTACTCATCGGCGAAGTCTAGCTCAGAGCTACTCAAACTCAAACTCAACTTACATGGAGAGATAAAACGAATAACTGTGATGGTACCTTATATCATGTATATAATTTTCATAGTTGCATTCGAATTTCCTTATATTGAATCTCTTTTATTGATCAGGCAAAGAATTGTAGAGTTTTACAGGACTTAATTGTTAATTTGTTTTATTTTTTATATTTATTATTAGGATGTCTTCAAACATAATCAGTTTCTGTATCAAGAGAGGGGTGTGCAGGAGGATAATCAATTTATGAATAAAGCAACCCAAACTATCGAAAATAATGTTTACAGATTAGGTCAAAATCAAACGACTGCAATATAACAGTTTTAAAGACATATAGGCTTTTTCCGTTGCAGAAAACAAATGAATTGTTTTCTGCAAATTCACGATTATTCTGAAATATAAAACGGATCATAATTGTTTTATTAATATCAAGTTTCAAATCATGATAGACAATTGATCGAATCTAGATCAACATTGAAAAGATTTTGTGCCTCAGCACACACTTTGATTTCAAATGCATAGGTATACTGTCAGTCACGTTTGAATAAATTGGGAAACAGATTCCCATTTCAGGATTCATTTGAATGCCGTTTCAAAACCTATAAAATTCCCATCAGTTTCGGGGATATTCGAGAAAAAAACAAAACGAAACAAGACGCTTTTTTATTGCCAAGCTTTTACAGATTTTCAATCTGACATTTCTTCTCCAATTTCATTTTATTTTATGCGAACGGGAAAAAAGTAACACCCGTTACTTTTAAACCTCCTTGGCGACAACTTCACTGATGTATCAAACATTATCGAAATGTCCCGAATTTTTAAAATAAGTTCTTAAGTCGGCAACTTTGACCATCTTTGTATCTTTCACAGTTTCTGATTTTCCCATACTGGCCCTCCTTATTTTGAAGCCACTGTATAACTGTGTGTTATCAGCTATAGTCATTATATTTTACATTTATTTATCAACGAAATGTTGTCATTAGTATAAATGATGAACAATAACGGTCCCAAAATGGAACCTTGTAACACTCCACTAATGATTGATGGTATCGATTGCTTCCGTAATAGCTAGTGAGATTTATAAAACTAAAAATTCCTTATTCAGAATACGTAATAATTGAGAAAGCATAATTGGCAGTTTTATAAGTTTAAAGTATTTTATATTCATTTAATACTCTATAATCTCAATATAATTTTCGTTGTCTTCCTTATGAAGTTGAATAGTTCAGTGTAAAACAAATATTGTCTGTTCGTTATTTTTGTATAGCCATGAAAATTCAAATCGTTATACTCGTTTTATGTGCAGTGGATAATAAGATATGCCGTTTTACTGTACAAGAAAATGCCACTTCACAAAAAATCGATTTTGTGCGTGATTTATTGAATTTAGACTATTCAAGGTGTCAGATACTGAAAACTCGGTAGCGAGAATCAATTTAAATGCTAATATTAACATCATCTCGTGTTCAAAATGACTAGAAAAGAAGCTCGTTTGAGATTGGCAGATTATAGCATTTAAAATGTTTGTATCGGCTAAACTGGTTACACAAAGACGGGGTCATTTAGGGATCGGTAGCAGAATTGTTAAAACGTAAGGGGGTGTGGCTGATTAATATTTGTCGAGAATGAATTTGCTCATCAAAGAATGAAACAAGCAGTGGCATTTGTTAAAAAAATCCTAAAGAAGAAAACATAATATATATTAGTTTGATATTCGACACATTTCCTATTGAAAGTTTACACAAATCCCATCATTTATCCATGACAATAATTAAATAATTTTCACGAGCATTTTTTATTTCCAGACACGTTTCGCGAACCCAGTAGAAGTGAATATAACACACTGAACTACAATTCTTAGATACAACAGTAGTAGTACCTAACTTAATTAGTTAGTAGTGAAAGTGGTAGAATTTGTAAACCATTTACAATCTCAGTTCTTGAACAGCAGGTAAATTTTTTAATAATAAAATTATTAGCATTATGTAAAAACTTTTAACAACAGTGAGTGGTCAATCTCCTGGTGGTCCTTCAACAAGGAACTTGAACATTTCCGCTTATTGATTTCCAGAGACTTCGGCAGGTTGAACTTGTACATGGGATATGTCGTAGGTACATAGTGTTGAAATTGTGATCGTTTCAAAGATATACAGGCTTTTTTCGTTGAACTTTTGACATGATCATTGAATATAAGGTTGGTACCAAGCACAACCCCTAAGTTTCAGCTGTACTAACAGGTGTCAGAATAGTATGACCTAGGTACAACCGGAACATTTACTCTTATTGATTTCCAGAGACTCCAACAGGCTGAACTTATAGGTACATGGGGTATGTCGTAGGTACATTGTGTTGAAATCGTGATCGTTCTCCAAAATATGGCACGCATAGGTGAAATTGCTCTTCTTCAGTTCAAAACTTTCATGTTCGGAGATTCTCGTGAAGTGAAGAAGACCAATAAGACCATCAATAAAACTCTTCCATACTCGAAAAAAATTTGCTCTTTTTTCTGGGCTTCTAGTTATCACCTTCTTACTGAACTAAAATCTCCTATAGAGGTGTTAAACGAAGCCAAACTTCTAGATAATCTAGTTGCTTCTTTACAGTCATGCTACAGAAACACACAAATTAATTCAGCTTTTGGCGGTCTATGTCAAAGAACAGCATCTGTACCACTGGTTCGAATTTTCTGTTGATTTGTAATTGAAGTCCTAAAGAGAAGGTACCATTTAACCTTTCAGTCATCTGTTTTGATGAAAAAGAATTCTTCAGGGTCTAGATGAATTTATTCATGAAAAATCTGTGTATATATTCGTAAATCGTCAGACTTCGCACTATGTGAAAAAACGAAATTGATATAATCTTTGTCAGGTGTCAGTAAAAATCTTTGTTGGGCAGTGTATTCACACGTAGGTAATATGTAGTGAGTAAAGCAGGTCACTAACAGTAGAAATTGTATGTATATATAGGATGCAATAAAACGTTTTTATAATGAAATAGGTTTTCATTCTGTTTGGCCACACCCTAATATATCCGAAGAACAATACTTCATTGCTAATAAATATTTATGAGCACACACACAAGCGACATAAAAATTCCTAATTGCTTCTACGAGTTAACTATATTATTAAATATGGAAAAATGATACCGCTTCATTAACTCGTTACCGAAGGTGATTCGGACAAGACAATTGAATGTTAATATGACAACTGGGAGAATTTGGGTAGGCTTATTCAGAAATATATCTAACGTATTCTCGAACGTGGGTACCGGTTTCGGATGAATGTTGTGGGCATTACACAAGGCCACGTTTGTAGCCCACCGTGTATATTTAGCTATATCTATTTCAATTTTGAATTTGATAGACTTGGTGATTTGTTTTGATCAAAGTACATCCACTAGGTTAGGTTAGGTTAGGTCAAAAGTGAGTGGATCTCGACCTTCCACTTCAACCCGCAAGGATTAACTGTGGCTCACACCTATTGACACTCGACCAAATAAACCCAATTTCTTAACGAAGCCGATTAGTTTGTATGGTGAATGGTCTTTCATGTCAGATAGTAAGATTACGGCTCTGCCAAACTCTGAAAACCTGATACGGTCCCCAGCGGGGCAGGCACAAAGTATGCGATCTGCTGTTTCATCATTTTCCAAGCAGAGACCCGGACTGTCTTCCGACAGTCCAAATCTCTACATATGATGATTCAGATGACAGTGACCTGTGAAAAGGCCTATTTATAAGACAGTTTGTAGTTGACAGTTGGAGGCATAAAGTCTGAGGTCATTTCCAGAATACTGTGACCTCCAGTGTGAGCCAATAGTCTGTTGCACTCTGCATTAAATTGATTTGTGCAATTGGCAATATGCACAAGTCTGTATGCAGTCCATATAGCCTCTCTCTCCAGAAAAATGTGGAGAGGAGGTAGATCTACGATCATGGTCGCTGACGGTTTGGTACTGATGGCACCACTGATAGCCAGACAAGACTGTCTCTGTAAGCCAAAGAGCTTCGCTCGGGCCGTTTTCTGTAAAGCCTTGGGTCACCAGGCAATTGCACCATAAGTGATTATTGGTCTGACAATCATCACATAAATCCAATCAATTTGTTTGGGACCTAAACCCCAAGTTTTACCACAAATCCTTCGACATGTCCATAAGGACAGTCTGGCTTTGTATAAAACTTTTTCCAAGTGAGCGTTCCACGTAAGTTTTTTATCAAGAACATTGTCGAAATATTTCACCTCCGTTCCAAATGGAATGACCTCACCATTGAGGGAGAGTGGCCTTAGATCGTCCAATTTTCTTCTCCTGGTGAAGGGGATTATGACAGTTTTGCTGGAGTTGACAGACATCTGCTTTCTCAGGCACCAACTGTGACAACGTCCATCGTGCTTTGGAGGATATTACAAGCTATCCCTCCCGACGTGAACCTAACCAAGATGACAAGATTATCTGCATAAGCTTGCAGATCTACTTTTCTTCTGTCGAGGGCATCAAGCAGACTATCCATTAGGAGCGACCACAGAAGGGGAGTACCCCACTTTGAGGGCAGCCTCTGGTGACCCTGAACCTAATGGCCTCGCTTTGAAGAGTCGTAGTTGCAGTTCTGTTTACCAGCATGACATAGATCCAGCCAGTTATGGTCGATTCTATACCTTTCCTAGCCAGAGATAACCAGTATTACAACACTATTTTCGACTCGTTTTGCACCAACCAAGTTGGCGTCGTTAGGGGATGTAACTAGACTCATCTCAGAGATTAGAATGAACTTAATATTTTCAATAAAAACCCCGGTCGTGAAAGCCTATGTTCTTATATTATAAATACAATCTAATACTGGTGACGCCAATCGGTTGATTAAACGGGCTTCGAGAAGGATGTTGAAGTTCTATGTTGATTCCTATGTTAGGTACACAATCAGTGCTTCCAGTGTTTTTATGAAAGGCATTAAAAATACTATGGGGATGAAAAATTGGCTCTTGAGACGAATCCATCATTTTACGAACACTGATCCAGTGAATATAGTTATTACTTCAGCTAATAGTAGCTAATCCATTCCGCAGTAATGACGATGATTTGTTTAAAATTGAGCATCATTCGGAAATTCGGAAAGTGATATCGATGAACTGGCATCATGGCAAATGTATTTCAGATTCATATTTTTTCAACAGTTAGTCCGGAATTTCTTTTGGCGATATTCTTTTATTTTCATTGTAGATCAGTTGTTCATGAATGAGCAGGCCAGATATATTCTAAACACTTGTATAACCCAACCCTGTCACTTACGTTATTATTAATTGAATATTCTTACGCATATTTGTGTAACTATTTGATGACGCAACATATGTGGACTTGATCGAATATTATTAGTTCATTTATCTTCGAATATATGCTAACAATACTTGTTACTCTCTCAATGAAATAGAAAATATGAACCAATTTTAATTAATATTTCAAATGAAAGGTCATTTGAATCACGATTCGATATGTTCTGAAATGTTTTACAATTAGTTACATTAAAGCTTTATTAAATTTCAGGAAAATTGCAACACACACTCGCTATCTGGGGTATTATTATGATATGAAAAATGATTAGTAAACTGATTGTTATTCAAATTGGATTGACTGTATGGACTAATAGCCTGTTTAAATCATTTTAATCGCTTAAAGTGTCAAGAAATTGGTTGCTTTTTTATGTATCTGTAATTTAAAATACCAAAGTGATTAAGAAAAACGTATCACTTCTTGATTTTGTATTATTGTTCCATATAGTTTTCATTATTGTCATCAAGTAAAACTCTTATTCAAAATGAACAAGGGTTATGATTATTTTTTTGAGGACTCTGAAGCATCATGAATTTTGAAAAATATAATGATTATACTTTTGAAACAATTGAGACTATATAAGGAACTTCATCTTCTTAAAACGAATGCATCAGTCATTTGAATTTAAATCTCACTTATGAATGTTTAAACTTTGGATGCATCTTTTCTGTATTTTCTCTGAAGATGCCTATTTACGAATATTGTAACCCATCTGTCGAAACATAGTGAAAGTATTAAAAATTTGCTGAGTTCGTGGTTTGAAGATAGATGATCTCCCACCCTATTTTTCGGCCATTAATTATAAATTCGTAATTGTGTTTTGTGCAGTGTTCTTGACTTCTCTCGTATTCCCGAGATCTCTGACAAAGCTATGTCATATATTTAGCTGGAAGTTATAGACATGATTCGAAGTAGAGTGAATGGGTGTAATAAAACAAGCCTGGTGAACATTAAATCATAAATTCAATAAAATCAATTTTTCTCTGCTGCCTCAGCGATGTCGGAAATTTATGGGTAGAACATATAAACCTTTATATACTCACAGAATGACTGTAAATTTTAACAACAATAAAATATTATATTATAATTTCAAGATCGAGACAAGCCCGTGTTGCTTTATTATTGTTAGAATGAGTTTTTAAATATTTTACTAGAAGTCGTTAAATTAGCCGTGAAATCGTGTATTTTCTTCAATTGGACAGTCAATTTAGAAGCTATTTCAGGAAAACGAATTTGTTAATTATGACATAGCTCAACTTCTCTGATATGCCCTCATTTATGGATTTCCTGAATGAAATCATCTCGAAGTGAAATTAATACTGGAATTCTGTTGGAATAACTGTGAAATTTGGTACAAGGGATTCTCTATTGCTACTGAGAGGAAAACGCCGAGAGAGAATATTAGTTTCATGTTTGACCATTTGAGTTTAAAAATTTAAGTGGACTATTACAAATAGTTTAATTTTTTTTGGATATATTTGTAGTACCAGCACTAGATGTATTTGTCCTTGAAAAATGTTTTTATTCAAATAATTTCTTTACGGTAAAGTTTTTATTTTCACCAGACCATATTAGTAGAAACTAGGAGTCGTCCATTCTGGATTGTTTTACTTGTGATAAAACTAGTTTGAATGTTGTATTTATGAACCGGCCTAAATTGATGTATGGCAGCTCTTTTGATAATGAATATTGAAAGCAGTAATTTTGAGCTCTTGTATTATTTTCAGTTCTAACAAAGTCCCAGAGGTTCAGGAAACTCATTGGTTTTTTTATGTTGAAGATCCCAATACCAAATTCGAATTGTGATTTTCCATTTGCCTTGAGATAAATCCATTTATAAATATTTCAATCAGACCTTTGAGATTTCTTAAATTTAAAATTAGCACAATTATATGATGAACGCAATAAAACGGAACAATTTGTAAGTAGTAGTACTCTTTCATAAATAATGTTGTGTATTTTAAATAAATATGTCAATGATTTTTTCCCTTTCCAAGATGTATACGTTCTAACAAAAATAGAGTTCAATAATTCTCTTTAAATTCCTATAAAAGACAGAACATTTTTATTTCGAGCAAATCGCTGAATCAAAATTACCTACATATAACTTGTTTTCTTATTCACTATTTTACGATTTCAGGCAAAAGTGATTAACAATAGGAATTCAATCATTTTCAAATTTTGACAAAGACTGAAAGAGTGTATAAAGTTATTCTTTTTAGTAACTGTTGATATTAATTCAGGTAAAAAATTACATACTTATTAATGACGATATAACTGGAAAACAATTCCATAATTGAAGAATTCATTTAATAGATTAGCAAAATTTGCCGTAACAAGTTGAAAATACTACTAGCTAACAGCTTTGAATTTGAAAACCATTTTGAAAATGTAAATTTTGAGTTTTTCAATTTGATTCCATTATTGAAATACAAAGTAATTGAACACTATTACTATCGACGAACATGCAAACAAAAATATCCTATTGAAATGAAATTTGGTGGACAGAAAATAATGAAAACGAGAAAAATCACGAACTAAATATAGAATCCCTGGAATTGATCGAGCAAAGAAGCATATCGTAATCCCAAGTAATATGAACATTTTACGAGAGCAAACAAAATCTGTGACAATTATGACCTTCCCACCTGAATATTCACGAAAGTATTTCCCATCACTTGATTCAGTTTATTTGTTCGTTTATCAGAAAATTTCCATCCAAATTATGGCATCCGATGGGTATTATAACTTGAGGATTTAACGCTGAAAGTCGTGCTCAAACTACGCCTTAATATAAAAATTATTCCGTTAATACAAAAATTATGAAAAAACGCGGACCGTGAAATTCTCCGAACTTCAACCAGTTTCGGTCCGATGAAATAAAAAACAAAAATTGAACCAATATGAATATGACTGAAAATTTTTAATATCAAGTTCTGATTTATTTGACCAACTGTCATGTACGGCGAGCCAAACAAGTTCTCGTGGAGATTCTTTTGAAAACCCATGGAATATTGAGCGGCCCATCCGATAACTCGTTCGAAATTTATTCAAATTTAAATCTGGGGACGGCGAAATTTGCATACGCGCATCTGTGTAAGTACACGACCCTTAAAAATATAAAATTATCCCTTTGAATTCGTCGAAATGAAATATAGGACGTATCTAGCCCTTCTTTATGTTTTTAATGGATTTTATCACCCTTTTGTTACATTTTTAATTTAGTAAAAGTACATCGGCTCTTTGTCTGTTCCCAGTCATATGCAGATTTTTTTGTTTCTGAACCAGAAATCACGTGTACGTTTTATATATTCAGAGGATGGTTTTAACGCAATATGTTTCAGAAAGTATTGTCAGTTATTTTTCTCAATTTAGTTATTTTTCTCAATTATTATTAATTTTATTCGGTAAACTTAGGAAGACGAAACGTTTTTGAATACTACACTATAAACTTCAAGTGTCAACAGTCAAAAAGTTGAAAAAGAAGAGGTAATATGGTACCTCTCTTAAGTTTGGGTAATAAAACAAGGGCGAAGGAATGAATTATTTATCTTTCGCATTCGATACTTGAGTTGAGGTATGTACTTCGTTAAGACTTTTTTTAGGAAAACTGCACTAAGGAATCCTGAAAATGGATTTTGATTCGCCATTGAAATTTGTACACAAGGCTTACTCTGGACTTCAAACTGCTGCTGACTTCAAACGTGGTCATAGAGACACCGATGATGTAGCATTGGATGTCCAAATGAGGCAGTAACCAAAAACAAGAACGTCTTGATGATACCGAGCAGTATTTGACCACGTTTAAACATAACAAACAGGAATTTTTGCGTCAATCTGTGACTACCAGAGCAAGACGATATTTGTCGTGGAGTTTTCAGTTCCTGGCGAGACGAATATCCTCCGAAAAGAGGAGGAAAACCGGATAAAATATCGAGATTTTTCTCTTCGATCTCCGCAAACTCTATTCAGACCACACTGTCAAGATGGTTGTTCTGATTATTGGAGTTCTTGGTGGAATGATTCCCTCTCTACTCTCGATTTTGAAATCATGCCGGCCTGCCGCACTAAGGTAGAAATCTTAGCCGGACAGATGCAGAATGCTGTCATTTTTGGCTCACGCGCTTGCCCAGGGTACATGATTCTCGGATCCAATGATCACTTACTCCACGGCGAGGGAGTAGTCGTTGGTTGATAATGCTGGCGCGCCCCCCCGAATGTATCGGGGCTTCGGGGGATAGGGCCTGACCAGCGCATACTTTGGTAAAAGAAAATAATATAATTTATTATTGAAAGAGAGATAATGTATACAGCAAATAGCAAATA
>WOGO01006826.1:0-11526 GCA_015342085.1 Leptinotarsa defecta | reverse complement strand
ATTTGCCTAGTGTTGCGAACTACAAACCTATACTGCTTTGAGGCTTTGTTTGTTATATTCAGTATATGAGATCTAAATGATAATTCATAATCAAAAGTAACACCAAGGTCTGTAATTCCCTGTGTTCTGTTGAGTTTTATACCATGCATATCGTAGCTGTATGTTATACTTACTTTTTTTTTTTTCGGGAGAAGGACATAGTATCACAGTTTTGAGCATTGAATAATAATTTGTTCTTTTTTGACCATTTATCGATATTATTTATATTGTTTTGTAGATGTACACAATCTTCAACTGTTGAAATTCTTCTAAAAAATTTTTTTTTTTAAGTTTTCCTTTTTTTCTAAGAACTTCATTCAGATCATGCAATTATGATTACAAAAAAAATTTTAAATAGTATTTGAAATAGCAGCACTATCCAAAAAAAAGTTATCCAAATCAGCAACAACATGCCATATAATAATACTTTGTACAGTACAACAAAATAATACTATCAAGATTCACTTGAGAATCTATAATATAAATATAAATAAAATAAAAATCACATAGTTATTGATACAGAGAAATAAAAAGATGTAAGCCATTCCTTCTTTGAGTATGCTAGTATAGAAACTCTTTATTTTATTCTTAGAGATACTGATATTAGGGCTATCTGTTATTTTCTTGGAAAGAGTATTAAAAGTTTTCATGCATAGTGTATTGGGATTATTTAAGCCAATATCAGTAAGTACAGGTTCTAAAAAGACATTATTATGGGTACTAGTATTGTATTTGTGGAGCTGATTAACGAATGTGAAGTTGGTATTACATTTGACTTGTTCAAGTATAATCTTGTATGCAAATTTCGATTTCTAGAATATTCTGAATAGGCAGTGTCTTGGTTACACTGTATAAAGGATCAGTTGAGGTTCTGTAGTCAAGCCTGAATAAGATTTTCACGACTTCGTTTTAAAGTGTTTTTATTTTTTTAATTAAGGTCTGTCCACATGTATCCCATATAGGAATTAATTAGCTAAATATTGATAAGAAATATGCACTGTATATTTGATGGAGTGAAGATGGGTGTGTGTAAGTAGGTTCTACAATCGATACAGGGCATTAATTTTCGGAATTAGGTTTTCATCGACTATTACTCCCAAATATTTGGTATTATGTACTCTCGTTATTTATTTTCCTCCTATCTCCACCATGATTTCCTGTAGTTGTCATGTTTTTCTGAGAGAAGATTTTAAAATTAGTCTTCTTTACATTGATCTGGATTTATTTTTTGCAAGCTAAGGTTGGTATTTACTAGTGTTTCGAGTTATTTCAATTATTTATCCTTATATACAAAAACAGTATCATTTGCGAATTAAATGTAATGTATAAAATGTATTAAATGTAATGTAAATGTATAGAGTAATGTATAGAAGGTATGTTTTTAGTGAAGAGAGAGCTTTTCCTCTTATTTCCATTTCTTTAATTTTTTCAAATAATATAGAGAAATCAACAACATCAAATGCTTTTCGTAGGTCGACAAATACAGCATTAAGATGATTGATGTAGCCGTTACTACATGGTAGAAGATCATCATGAAAAATGAGAAATTAAACTTTCCATGTTTCTTACCACTTTTATTTGTAACTATCATTACAGCAGTTTCGTCCTATATGGACATTTTCAAAGTAATACATTAAAACTGTCTCAGTTTTATTGTACATATATCGCTAAAGATATCTGCCGCAGTGGCAGACTAAACGTTTGGTAGTACAAGTTCCATTCGACCACAACCTACCAGCCCAGATTGTTTTTCCTATTTGTTAACTTTTAGGATCACAACCTGGATCGGATTCTGTTGAAATAATTGGAGATAGTCTAACTAGTCCCAGTTCTGTTGAAGTAATTGGAAGCACCAGTACAAGTAGTAGACGTCAATCCCAGCTTACTGATGAATTTGTTTCTCCTTTGCTTTCTCCTTGGTCTGAAGAAAAGTCCAGGTAAATTGGACTGTTATGAAAACAGTTGTTTTTAAGTTTTTCTTTTCAGTTGCTTATACATACAGGTTTATTGTTAAATATAATCTATTTGAGATTCAAGTAATTAAGAGTTGTGGAGAAGTGTTTTTCTTCTGCAGGTTAATTTGATGTGAAAGCATTTGTGACAAGGCTTTCAAAAAACTTGTTTCTTTTGTCTATGCCGATATGCATCATTTCCAATAGTGACTACTATACAATTTGCCTATTCTGCTAAGTAGGATCTCAACCTAGTAATTCAAGTTCTATCAATTGAAAACTCATATGAAGTTCTTGAGAGAAGCTGCTCTTTCCAGAAACCTATGCAATAATTCAATTCTAAGATACTGGAGAAATAATATTAGACATTGTTTCTGGCCTTTCATTTTTGTGGAATTTTTAAATAACACAAGATCTCAAGATCTACATATCCATTCAGTTATCGAAGTCAATATCAGATCATTTGATTTAAACATCGATTCATAAATTTATAATGTGTTTTGCTATACAATGCTTCTTCAGGCAAACCATAGACACGTGTTTCGGGCGTTTCGCCCATCATAAGTATGTTGTAACACTTGCTTTCCAAAAGAAGTACAAATGCACAGAGCCATCAGCAGAAGCCAGCCGCACATTTATGGTTTTGTGTAATAGATGTTGTGTTTACAAGAAAACTACTAAAATTACCATGGAGGCAGTTATAGCTACCTACTTGACTTTCAGGTTCAGGAAATCATACAGATATGATAAAAAATTATCTCTTAGATATTCTCCATATCTGCATGATCTCCTAGACCCAGATATTACGCAGGTAGCTATAGCTGTCTCCATAGTAATTTTAGTAGACCCAGACCCTAGACCCAGATATTACATAGGTAGCTATAGCTGTCTCCGTGGTAATTTTAGTAGTTTTATTGTAAACACAAGATCCAAGAGAATTTTTTTATCATATCTGTAGGATTTCCTGAACTCGGACGTCAAGTAGGTAGCTATAGCTGCCACCATGTTAATTTTAGTATTTTTTTTGTAAACACAAGATCCACTACAGGAGATTTTTCCCAACACCAAACCGTTATTTTAACACCTCTACACGTGTTTCGATCACCAAGTGATCCATTGACCGAAACCACAAATGTGCGGCTGGTTTCTGCTGATGAGTATAGTACGCCTGAAGAAACTATTGTATAGTGAAACACGTGTTTCATTTTTTAAAAACTGTTTAGCAAACATCTCATAATAAAGTATTTCTTGAATAAACTATATACTCAATAAAGGTTGAGCTGGTATAGTCATTTCTATTGTTAAAAACTCTGACATTCTCCTATAAATGAAAGGAGTTCCAGATATCACAGAGCATTTTAGAATTGATGTTAGTCTTTCAAACAGTACCTCAAGGTCACCATAAAAAGGAAATGGTTGGAAGCTATATCAAGTGCAGGTACATGACAAATATTATCATATGTTGAAAAAATTACTTTTTCACAGAATAAATATATCGGTCATAATCACAAAACGCTGTAATTGAATTATAGATGAGTGCAATAAAATTCTTATTGCACTGCTGGAATAGAAAACCAGTTTTTCCACTATAAGCCAATATTTTTTGCATGAATATAGAAAAAATTATTGAAATTAAAATGGAACTGTCCATGTATCCACTTCTGAACTTACTGATTTTTTAAAATTGTATATACTTAGAAAATTAGGTTATCTCACTTTTTAGCGTTTCTGAAAAAACTTCTCCGGGCAGCATAGAAGTTATCCCTGAAGATCAAGAAGAAAATAGTATAGCCGAAGATACAGTGTCGTATACATCATTATCTGAAAGTACTTCTGCCACAGTTCTGGATTCTACTTTCAACTCCCAACTGAAATCCCACAAAATGCTTAAAGATACTTTTATGCGAGCTGATTCTTTAAACGAGAATGAAAATTCTACAAATACTACCTTTATTAGTGGTAAGTATCTCTCTCAATATTAACTGGTAGTTGAATGTTCCAAGTATTCTGGCTGCAGTTTCATTAATTCATTTACATATAACTTGAGCTTCCACCAATGGCTACCAATCTTACAGACATGTGCAGTCGCAGTTCTTACATGAGTAAAATTAGTAAAATGAGATCAAATTAATAGACATCTATTGACTGTAATAGCTTATGCTCTGGCACTTGTTGGTCGTAGTTATTAGCATTTCAATGTATTTCATGAGCTGTGCGATAAATAATATAATTGTGGAAATTGTGTAGTAAGTCTTATCAACAACATCTTTGTAGATGTACAGAAAGGGATAATGGGGAAGAGCTCTGTAAGGCTGGAGATTTAAAAGTTCAAACATAACATGTTTCTCCTCTTGAAATTCTTTCCAACTATTATCTCTGTAGTCTCTTTTCAGGTTTTTCCAATTCGTGTTGGGCTCTCTTGAACTAATACATTATTATCAACTCTGTGGGATTCCGTTTTTTCCATTCTCCGCTCTTCTATACTACAATTCTGTAACTTGTCACTGTACCAAAATTCTCAAATGAAGATTCAGAAATACTTCCCTTGTTATTTTCTGCACTGTCCTTAACATTTTCATCTGTAACTCTAATTTTATCTTTACACATGAAGCTTGTCAAAGGTGTAGTTCATGTCACTGTTAGATTTGGAAATTGACTACCTTTTTTCACTTTTGAATTATTCCCTATCATATCCTCATTCAACTAATTGATTTTTTTGCATTACCTACGAGCTTTATATTGTTCCTCCAAATCATCTTTATTTTGCAATTCTGGTACTCTTGCTCCTTATCTCTCTCTTTATTTTAAAGTCTTCGGTACTTAGTTCGTGTGTCTCTTCCACAACTTCCCCATAGGCATTCTGCATAGGTATGTGCTATTTTCTATTTTCTTTTCTAATTTAGTCTGTCCAATGTTTTATTCTCAGGTTTCTGTAATATTCTACTACAACTTCCCCACCTCTTTTCAAATTTCCTTGTTCTTCCTGAATTTTTTTTCACTTTTTTTCTCATCTTTAATGACATATGAGTCTGCACTACTTCATTCGATGAGGTTATTCCGTCGAAAATGACTTTTCTTCCTGCATCAACTCTGTTGTAGCTCTGTCGTACTGTGTTTTCGTATTACTATATGTTAATAAAAATCGTGCCAATAAAATATGAATAGGGGTACTTCTGATCAATGGACATCACTAATATCTCTCTTCAGTTTATGTTCTCTCAGAATTTTCTGTCGCTTCAGTACTGGCGGGAGGGAATGGTTGTTAGGTTATATGTTTAAGACCATTGTTTCTATAAAATCGTTCCAGTTTCTCTGATACAAAATATCTACCATTGTCCTTGACATCTAAATCTTGCAATCTGAATCTGCGGAATATGTCCGTTAAACATTTATCTATTTCAAAACTAGTTATATTTATCATCAGAAATATTTCTATCCATTTTAAGTATGCATCGGTAATGATGAAAAAGTACCATTTTTTCATTGGACAGGTAAAAATCCATGTGAGGTCTCTACCAAGGCCTTGTTAGCCACTGGTCTTGGAGTTTATACTGATCTTAGGGGATTAAGTAATTGGCTGCTACATGCTTCACAATTCTTTAGTTTCCTTTCTTTGTGTGCATCTACAACAGCCCATTATATATACAATCTGAATAGCTCTTAGTTTACACTATTCCATGATGACTTTTCCCGTTATCTCACTTACTTATTTTTTATTTACCGATCTTTTGTCTTGCTGTAGAACAGTTGAGATAACCCTTACAATCAAGCTCGTCGAATGTAACTTGAATTTCAAGTGGTAGTCTTCATAAGAAATCATTTATTACATTTTGCTTTCCTCGAAGGATACCACGTATATAATCCATTGCTTCAACCTGTCTACGCCTTTCTGGAACACTTTTATTTTCAGCTTGTGACCCGTTTTAATAGTGAGTTCTTCCTCTGATGTATTGTTCAAACTGAGACAGAACACCAAGGCTAGAGCTTCTTTGCATATCACTGAATAGTTTTTCTCGGCATGCGTGTATGTCAATGGCGCTCAATCAGTTTTTCATTTCCTTTTGCACCTCTTTTGAGTAACACACTTGAAATGCCCTTGTTCAGTGCATTGCTCTTTTTGGGACTGAAGTAAGCTGGTATTATATCCTCTGCCATTACTTTCTTGATTTTTTGGAATGCTCACTCACATTCTTCACTCCATTCAAACTCCTCCTTATAATTACTCTCAGTGAATTTTTTGAAAATGACTTCATCAAAAATTTCGAAGTTGCTGAACATGCTCTCTCTTAATATTTTCGACATCTATATTTTATATATGTACAGCTAAATTCAGTTAGTGATTTCCAGTTTTCCCATGCTGACCCTCCTTATTGTTGACACATTATATACGAATATATCTCTTTACATATTTCTACTATTTGAAACCTCATCTCCTATTGTAGTAATATGTGCTATATTAATGTTTTTTGTCATTTTTTTATCATTTCTAGAGTCTATATCACGCACAAGGAGCAATCTTGCGATTGTTTCTTCAATGATGCCATTGTTTATTTTTTATTTATTCAGCTCTCAATCATTACTCATATAAACATTTTGTTTTCAAAATTGTAATTTTTGATAAGTAAACATTATTATTATTATTATTAGCAGTAATGATCAATATATCATGAGTGACTTGGGATAGATGTTTGGTGAAGCAATATGAAATGGTTGAGTTTGTAGATAATGATCCCATATGATTATTGCATTATATTTTCAGATGCCATTACTAGAGCTCCTAGTCGCACGATGCATTTACCTTTGGCTCAAGTCTCCCAGGTTATGATTGATACCCAGCCTCAAAGTAATAAACAAGATATGCCAAACATCCTCCCGAAAACAAATGTTATAGATATTCCTTCAGAAAGTGAGATGGTAACAGAATGTAGGCTGGATTTTTCTACAGATGAAAGCTCTCATTCTGATAAAACAGTTATAGGCAGTGATAGTATCATGGAAAGTAGTAGTGATACAAGTACCGCTACTGAAGCAAGTAGTCATTCCACTTATTTAAAAATTATGCTTGCTGATGCTATGCTTGAGAAAAGTTTTTCAGATCAGGAACAGAATAATAAAGTCGAGCAGTTTTGTATTAGTTCTCAAGACTCTGATAAGAACAGTTTAGAAAATATTTCCATTTCCCAAGTAGAAATATTACCCAGAGAAAACTCACCTGTCAGTTCTGGTAGTCGATCAGATTTGGTCAAGATAGGCTCAGACCACACATCTGGTGATGAACTAGAAACCACTACTTCATCTGATATAGAGATAATTTCTAGCCCTAATGGTGATTCCAGCAGTACACAGAGTCGCCAGAGTCCCGCTAAGCCAGCATGTGTAAAAACTAAGTCGGAAAACTCTACAATAGATTCCCTGCTTTGTAAAATGACCATAAAGAAAACGAAAGGACACACCAGGGAATTATCTGAGGCCTCTAGTATCAGCGACGATTTTCATAGTGAGACAGATAGGCTTTTGAAGAAGATCTCAGAAATGACGGAGATTCTCGAGTCTAGGGAAGCCAAACTTATTGATTTGAATCACAGAAATGCCGAATTACAAGAAATGAATAGCGATCTTCAAATTCAGATGGATTCTATTATAACGAGGCAATTAGAAAGTGCCGATGTTTCTCAAGTAACAGAGGAATATACTCAGCGTCTGTCAGCTTTGGAGAAAAAATTTCAACAAACTCTTAGGGAGAAAGATAGTCTGAGAAAAGATTTAGAACAAATCAAGCAAGAGGCCGCATCTAGAATGAGTAATGGCGAGATAAATGCTATTATATCTGAAAAAGATGAGGTCATAAGGGAGCTCAGAGAAGAAGGAGAGAAGCTTTCCAAACAGCAATTGCAGCATTCAAATATCATAAAAAAGTTGAGAACGAAAGAAAAAGAAAATGAAAATACTATAAAACATTTAAGGTGAGATACATGAAGAAGGGTGGACCAAAACTTATTTCATTGATTTTTTCAGGGAAAGAATTGAATTGTTGTCATCAGAGTCAGACCGCCTGAAAAAATCACTTGCAGCTAAGGAAGAAGTTGAACGCACTCAAATAGAGGCTGTACATCAGTTAACAACAAGGAATAAAAAGTTGGATGGGGAATTATTACAGTTGAAAGGTCAAATTGAAGACTTAACACAAAAACATGATACAACAAAAAGGTCCCTTGAGGCTGCTAAGAAGGACATTGCTGAAAAAAATAAGTCAAACAGTGAATTGTTGATTAGAGAACAAATGGTAGAAACATTGGAAAACCAGAAGAAAATCGCTGAAGCACAAAATGAAGAAGTAAGTTACATTGCATAAGTTAATAGAATACAATAGATTTTTCTGGTGCAAAATAATAATTTTTCAGTAGGAAACATTTGAAAATCCGAGAGTTCAGTCATTGAATGACAATAGGTTAATTAAATTTTTTCTGCTAATCCGCTCAAAATTAGATTATTTTTCATTGCTCAGCTGCTATCTTAGAGCAATTTTAAGAAGTCTTTGAAAGAGTGGAAGAACAACTCAGTAGGAGTTGTGCTAACTGAGTTGAACTTCGCCTTTTGTATCTGCAACTAGCTCTGCAATCTATTAAAATATATGTATGAAGCTCCAGCTGAGAAACAATAAAGACGATTATTATTAATTAAAAGAATGCAAGAGCTGTTTCCAATACTTACGCCTCAATCGGCTAGAAACTGAGGAACTGACTTGTTGCCCAGACGGTTTTACTTGAATTCTGTACAGTATCAGTGTGGAAAACTAATAAACTAGAAACTACTCAATTTGAATTTCTTCTCAACAGTGTTGCAGATATGTGGTCAAGCGGTCAGAAGTTTATTTTTCATGTGTTTTTTTTTTCAAAACTGAAGTAGCATTATTAAAATTGCTTGTTTTTCTTGTCCTATTTATATATAGGTACTTTGTGTTTACTTTCACTCAATTTGTATTTTGATTGGTACTACTTCATTAATTTATTCGTACTTTCAGAAAAGTTAGGAAAATACATAATAAAGCATTTTCACATAGGTACATATAATTTCTTTAATAAATAATATCCATTATCAGCTAAGTAATTAATTCTGAGAGCAAGAATGAAATGATGAAGAAAAGAGAATTGAAAATTTCTATGTTTTTACCACTTTTATTTGTAACTAACGTTACTGCAGTTTCGTCTTATAAGGACATTTCCAAACTCATACATTAAACTGTTTAAATATGTACATTATATATAAATATACATTAAACTGTTTAATGTATAAGTTTGAAAGTGTCCTTGAAGGACGAAACTGCAGTAACGTTAGTTACAAATAAAAGTGGTAAAAAACATAGACAGTTTCAATTCTCTTTTCTTCATTATGATTTCCTACCATATAGTAAAGGCTACATCCATAAATTTATTGCACAATGATTAAAATTCTGGTTCAGATCATAAATCAGCTAGAAGATCTGAGACACAAACTGCGGCAGTCGGAAGAAGTTAGTATTCAGAAGGAAGAATGGCATCGTGAAGAAAAAAATAAATTGCTGAGAAGATTAGAAGAGGCAGAGGCCCGCAATGAGGAACTATCACAGTCTGTTTTAGAAGTTAGCAAACCTTTAATTCGTCAATTGGAGTCTCTTCAAGCAACACATACCATGAAAATTAGCGGCTTTGAGAAAATGGAGGAAGAGTTAACAATGAAATTAAGTAAGTTATATAATCATACTAACGTTGAATCCCAAAAGAGTAATAGTTGAAGGTAATTATTTATTCAATTTTAGCTTCTCACACATTCCTTTTGCCTTTCAGATGAGCTTCAGGCCAAACTACAAACATCTATCAGCTCAGAAAAAGTAGTTAAAGAGGAATGTATTCGATTAAGGTCTAAATTGTCTGAAATTGACAGTCGAGAAAACAGTTCAAAACACAAAATTGAAAGATTGGAAATGGAGTTGGAGAGACAGAAAACCGAGAATTTACTTACTAAACAAGAACTGAATAACAAAATTGATC
Organism: Leptinotarsa defecta; assembly: GCA_015342085.1. NCBI lineage: Eukaryota > Metazoa > Arthropoda > Insecta > Coleoptera > Chrysomelidae > Leptinotarsa > Leptinotarsa defecta. The sequence goes on along the minus strand of WOGO01006826.1, from coordinate 1,508 downwards.
ATTTGAACGATATTATTAGGAAAAATAAAGAAGTTATTGATGAGCAGGAACGTCAGCTTTTAACTCTCCAGCACCAGTTAACTTTAGAAAAATCAACCAATGAAATGGATAAAAGGCAGGCTGAATCATTACAAGTAATGTTACAATTGTATTTTTTTTTCAAATCTGTTAGTTGATCATGCTAGCATCTTCCCGTTCTGTTTTAACCTTCCGGCGAGCGCGCTGTCGTAAAATTTACGACAAATGGGTTTATTCGCACCCCCTTTTTCGCCCCTTAGTCGAGCGCATCAAGCTCCCAGCTATTCGAAGATCAGTGTCTTCCTAACCCTCCAACATATTGGATGTGCATGAAAGTGTTCGTTAACCATTGATTTTTGAAAATTTTTCGCCAGATGTAAATTTTACGACACGCGCGTTCAAGTGTAAGTCTGTTGAATATACCACTTTTTTCTGATTTATTTCACATATACATATACAACAATCGAAGAGATGCTACATCCATTTAGGGGTCGCTGTAGCTTTATTCAATAAATTCCTAGCAAACCAGCGAAATACGGAGTAAAAACAAATAACAGAAGAAGAAAAAAAGGAACCCTCAAAAACACGTTGTATGTCGACCATGTGCATTAGAGAAGAAACGATCCTCAGCATCAATGAAGTGTTGCCGTTGCCAGTCGTTTACGTGCAAGAACCATTCTGCAGTTGAGGTGGTTGACAATAATTGTAAGGATGATAATGCTGATTCTGACCAATTGGCTGATGAAACATTTTTGAAGTATATATATTTAAATTTATGAAGTGCTATTTTTTACATTCACAAAAATCAAAAAAATATATATTTTTTTATAGATATACGATAGTAGTATATAATTTTTCATATTCTTACAGAATTTTCACAACGCTTATGCCAATAAAATACCATCTATATACATAATTTTTCATGATGTAAAATTTACCACAAGCGCCCGCTCAAAGGAAAATAGACCGCTGGAAGGTTAAAATATACCTGTGACATGCAGCTATTGAAAGCAAATTCTCCAAATATGTACCTGCTATTGCTATTATGTCCACTTGAATGGACCACTTATGTTAACATAGATCAAAAAGTGGATGCTGCTCTTCCCTTAGAAAAAAAGATACAATAAGCTTTTATGGTTGGAAATCAGAGACCAAACACAATACATTTATGATTCAACACCAGACATCACTGTTTTGACCCGCCATAGGTCTCGTCCATTGCTGTAGAAATTACTGTACAGTTGCAATGAGCAATCATTTCAGTGCAATAAAATGAGAATAACTTCAGTTCTTTGTTGAAGTGTAATAGTATTTTCAAAAAGAAAGTTTTTGTCTTTCTACTACTCCATCATGATACAAAAAAAGGATGAGGGAATCTTCCAAAGAAGGGAAGGAAGTAATCAATTTGAAAATAAGTAACTCTATACATGGATGTGTAGATCATGCAAAGAAGTAACTTTCGGACACAAACTGAAAGAAAGTCCTCCTGA
>WOGO01006825.1:0-11526 GCA_015342085.1 Leptinotarsa defecta | reverse complement strand
CTGTTTAAAAGCATCTCTACATAAATCACGATACCCTAGCTTAGCTATTATTCTAACTGCATATTTCTGGAGGAGAAATATCCTTTTAACAGAAGCACTAATACCCCAGTTGAGAATGCCATATCGAAGGTGTGAATGGAAGTTAGCATGGTACAATGTTAAGAGTATACTAGAGCTGCAGTGATTTGATATGAATCTCAATAGAATAGCAGCTTTTCTTCAGTTTATTACATAAGGTATCAATGTGTTGATTCCATATTCATTTTTTATCTAGAACAATTCCTAGCATATTTACAGTTTCTACAGGATTAATTGATTTATCACTATTTTCATATAGTATCACATTCGAATCCCTTTGACCACGTCTGCTGAACAATATGGTGTTAGTTTTAGATTTGTTGAGTTTCAAATTGTTCTTTTCAGCCCACAATATGATTTTATCATAAATATATATCCTCAGCAGTTTTATGGAGTGCCTCCATGTAGTCTTCAACAATCAAAATATTTGTATCGTCAGCATAACTGATGAACGTAATTAGATCATTAGCAAATAACCAAAAAAAAAGGGGCCATTTGGAAAGATTCCCACATTTTTTTGTATAAAGATCGAGAAGTGGAAAGCAAAAACCATTCCCCAAAAAAATTACAAAAATTGAAAAGAGGAACCCTTTTGTTGGACCTGTCTGTTCAATAACTGCAATATGCATTACCAAATGGAATTGCAAAGATTATTATCAAGTAAGTGCTTTCAAAAATAATAGAGAAAATTCAAACAAACCTTGAATATTTGCCTGAAGAAGTCATGTAACTGTTAGATTGACCTATTCTAAACTAATAACAAAATTTTTGGGAAAGGGACTTTTTGAGAAAGAAAGTTTTTGACTTTCTACTACTCCATATTGATACAAAAAATGTAGGAATCTTCCAAAGAACGGTAGGAAGCAATCAATTTTAAAGGAAGTATCTCTATACATAGATGTGTAGATCATGCAAAGAAGTTACTTTCAGACACAAACTGGAAGAAAAACCCCTCCTGAAACAAATATCTTCAATGAAAAAAAACTCACTTGCAGATAAAGCTGTGATGGTGCTTGGTTTTAGCATTCGGCCGTACTTCTTTCGATGATCTATTTTCCTTGTTCTATGTTCTAGAGATCTAGCCTCTGCCCTTTCAGATTTCGAGAAAACCTTAAAAGATTTCATACGAGTACTTCTCTGCTGCCATTCCTGAGTTTTCATCACAGCCTCAAAGTGAATCTTCTGAGAAGTATCTGTGGAATTATAAAAGATTAATATTCAGTATTTCCTTTGTAGAAGTTTTTCATCTTCAAAAACAATTAAATGAAGACTTAGAATTATCACTTGAATCAGACACCATAAATCTACGTTTATTTTCAGATCTCATTGTAGTCATGCATGTCTGATTGGTTATTATAATATCTAGTACAATGTCTTACCTGTAACATAATGATAATGTGTAAATTTCAAATAGATATTCATTTCCAATTTTTTATTTTTTTTAAAACTTATTGATGAAACAAATTTATTTTTAAAATTACTATCTAGTTGTTCAAAACCAAAACTTCTAAAGCCATTTGTTGTCAGACGAAAAAATGTGAGTTGTTTCTTTTCATAATTTCATGATTTTTACTTAAGAATTATAATTGTTGGAGTGGATTTATGCACTCGGTCTTGAAGTCGCAAGTTGTACGAAATAAAAACCATATACAAATTATTAAATCTTTTACAGAAAATTGATCCTTGTTAAGGTAGTAAAACCACTCTGAATTTTTGTATTTATTTTCAATTTATAATTTTAGGCTAATTTTGTACTCAATTCAGAATTTTTTTATCTTCATTTAATAGAGATATTGTGAGTTCTGCTAGTTTGGTGTTAAGCTAATAGAACCCAACCACTAAAAACATTTTGTTGAATCAGACTGCATTAATTTTAGGTTACTATTGCCCAAGATTGACAACTTAACTGTGTTGTTTAATCTACCAGTCACAACTGATGAATGTTTCTGAAGGAAAATAATTTTGTGAAAAATGACAAATCTTATTATTTTTTCAGGATACCAACACATCATTCAAACTGTTGAATGACACATCTGCCATCACTAATTTAAATGCCTTTGAACCTCCCAAAGTTTCCCATTTTTTTTAATGATTCAACTGCTGATGCTAGCTTACTATCAGTGACCTAATATTTACAAACTTTATAGTAACTAAATAAAGCTTATCACAATTTGCAGCTCTCGCAAAACTGGTCACTTTATCAAATTATTTCCGATAATTAGGCTATCTACATATGAAACATGAATTCCAAAACGAAATTCATCAACCAAATATTTAAAAACACAAGAAAATAAACACTTATGTGTAATCAATATGAAACGAGGGTCAAATAATTAGCAGATTAGAGGCATTTGACCCTGAAAATTACAAGAAACTTTAAATGGAACATTCTGATTTTTATTGAAAAGAAAGTATTCTTAGAAATATTCTTCTTTGGGAAAAAAAAATTTTTGACTTTCTACTTTTTTTGAAATTACAGAAGTCCTAAAAAATAAATCAACCTATTTCAGTTAATATATTTATTTTTCAATAATTTTATTCCTTCTATATTTTTTCAATTTTAAATGGTACAAAGAAAAGCTTCTTGTAAAATCCAAATTGAACATCTCATTAATACAACTAATTTACAACTACTATACATAATATGCACCAATATTTTTATAATATTGATGATATCAGGAATATGCAAATATACAAAATCAAAATTTATTATGGCAGGTATCGCAAATAATAAACCAAAATTTTTTCAAAATATTTTTATTCATCTACTTATGATAATGTATAGAAAGGTAGATTGGAGTATGAAAAATAAACCATACCTTTACTATCGATAACCCGTATATAATCTATGTTATTAACAATGAATGATTCAACCTGACTGAAGTAAAAATAAATAGTGAAACTTGTGAGAGATCTGTCTGAATTATATTTTGCTCTCAAAGTTTGTTGGAACCAACATTGTCTAAATTACCTAACAAAGAAAACTGGGAAAGAACAGATACACTCCACAATTCAATGAAATAGAAAATCCATTGAACTCGCTACTTCATAAATTCAAAATGGGTATCTTTCAAAAAGATTTTGAAAAAAAGAAAGGAAATGTTGAGGAATTTGTCAATTTTTCCAGCTGGAATAATTTATACATCAACAACAAAACTCAGATTTCTGTACTCGAAATACCTTCTATAAATTCCGCTAAATAAAAATGACAAATCATCATCATTCAGACTGATACTTAAATTGAATATAATGGGTCCATTCATACATAGAAAATTTCCATTTCTCACAAACACTTGTAAAGATGAGATTTCTCAGTCCTATCACTCGATAAGTAGGTCTCCACAAACAGGCCGTTTGGTTAATCGCAACCACTCAAGGCTGTCTAAACTCTTTGGGTACGAATTATTAATAGTCCATTCCGATAAAAGCTTCATGGTGCATTCCAACAGTACACTAAACACGAAATAGATAAAAACAGACAATTTCATACCTTCAGGCATTGAGAATACTGGATGAAAACTTGGATCCAATAGAGATACTTTCTCAGATTTGCTCATCGTATCTGGTGGGTCTCTCGGATGGGTCGGATCTGTTCTTCCAGTACATACCGCACACGGAACAGATAAAGGAACACACCCGCACCTTATCGTGCTGGGCCTCGCGGCCTTTCTCGACACCGCGTGCAGCCCTGAAACTTGCAGAAGCTTTCTTTTTTTGTGTATCACAAGTGGTCTAGTCCTGGCACATTGATAGTCTAAATCGGAACTTTCAGCTTTGGCACCGTCCTCCGTCTTTGAGATGGGGGAACTGCCCGGCAACTGGCCACAATATCCATTGATTGTAGTCTGGGGGGTTTGCAGCAAAGGGGTACATGGGGGACTGGAGCCACCTAACTTTACAGCAACTTTATTCGCTCGGATCTGTTTGTGCCAATCCGTGTGCTGACGTATGCGGTACTCCAAATCCGATATTTGGGCTTGAATCCAGGTCCATCGTGCTGCTATCAATCCTCGTTCCTTTGCATATTTCCAAAAGGCCCTTTTTTGTCTGAAATGCAAACATACTCATAAAAATCATCTTAAGCCTGAAATGATAAATTTATCTTAGTCATTAGATTTGAAGTATTGCATACCATGGGCGAAATAGAAGGTTATTTGCTGGGGGACTGATTTCTTCATTATTACAGACAATTTAGGCTCATCAAAAAAGAAAAAAGGATATTAACCTGATATTAAAGTTTAGTATACACAATGATAACTCATCAAAATTTCAACTATTTTAATGTTACACATTAAAAAAAATACAACTTGTTTCCCAAATAATCCTTCATTATTCAGTCATTCCTATACATTGCATTTATGCATGAACTGTGAAAGTGGATAAGAGTGTAAAATTGACTAAGGTCCACTTTTTATTGACATTCATTTTCAGCGCAAGAGCTGGGAGCAGATTGGGTTACTATTCAGGTACTAGTAAAAACACTATTGCAACAAGGTCGAGTTTTGTTGACAGATTATTTCTGCTTGGTAGTCATTGGTCATTAATTAGCTGGTTATTTCAAAGTTGAATATTCACCCCATATAAACAATTTTGACTGCTATCTTGAATAATCAAATAAATAAAAAGGTAACACCAAAAATCTTCATGAATTGTATAAATTCATATAACTAAAAATGAAAAAATTGTAACTCTTTCATAACTCTCAAACTTGAAAACCTATCTAAATTATTTATGACAATACAATCTTTTACGTGAAACCCTGGAAGCAAATACACACTTACCATCGATGAGATTCAACATTTATTAATGAGAAAATACCTTTGAAGTACAATGTTTACAAAATAAAATTAATTGAATGAAAATAACAAAAAAAATGAAAACATCTCTTAATAGTGATGTCTGAATATTTTCAGACATCACTATTACACTATTTTCAGTAAGAAACAAACTTACTCTTCTCCCACCAAAAATTCTCAGGAATTATCAATTGAATCACCATTTCTCTGACTTGAACATGCAACTCTGTACCTCCCGTCTTACTTATTAACTGTTCCTAAATGACTCACCCAATCCAATAAAGATATTTACTTAATCTTGTCAATAATCCCTAACCCTAGTTAAATATGAATACAACAATAAACAATAATACAACAACAAATGACAAACTCTATAATGTGTTCATTAGTGATAAAAAATTATACACACCATACTACTACTTACACAAGAGACTGGAAGTAAAGGAGATTCAACTTTTGAAGAGGACAAGATATCAAGGCCAGACATAATTTATGTATAAAGGAATAATTTTCAGTAGTTTTTGATGAGACAGACAATAGTGTTGCACTCATATCCGAGAGGAAGCTATCAACTTTTTTAGAAATGAAAAGGGGGTCTTGTCATACCTCGTTTGATAGCCATTTCATTTCTCTATCAAACATGGTCCTATTTTTGTAAAACAGATCAGTCTTCCTGAATAATTCCTAGTTACATATTCGTTTCGATTGCAAGAAAATTTTTCTCAAAACTCAATCCTGCTTGATGCTTGATGTTAACCACTCACTTCCTGACAGTAATGAAGTTTGTTTACAAATTAATTTTTTACATTATAAAATGTTCCTGGGGTAATTTCGTTAACAGCACCAATTATTCTATCCATGAGCTAGACTGCGGTTGTGTAAAAAATACATCAGATTTCACGAATCCTCACAATTTGGGCCATTCTAAAGAACCACATTCACCTATCCCCGGTTTGGAAAATTGTCATCTAGTCACTTTTGAACCAGCCTGTACATAATTAGGAAGAATCTCATCTTGCTGAAACATATGTTGAAAACTCATATGATTTATCAAGTATCGATATCAATAGATAGGCTGACATGGTTCCTTAGACGGGCCCACTAGATCACCTGATATGACACATCTAGATAACCCCAGTTCTTTTAGAACTCGTGGATGAGAAAGAGTGGTGCTTACAACGATATTACCCCAGGAACATTTCATACCTCAAGAAATTGAATTGAAGAAAGACTTTATCACTGCCAGGAATCGAATGGTAAACATTTTGAGATTAGAATGAACTTTGTAACAATATTTTCAATTGGAGATTGGCTTCTCCAAACTTTCCAAGTCTGTTTTTAATCACCAGTGATTTGAATCCAATGAAAATAATTCTCTTATTAATTTCTCTGATGGTAATCTCAATTAAAAAATATATTTTGCGGCAATTTTTTTGCCAGTTGACTTGTACCATACGTCTTTGAGATCCCTCATATATTTACATATATATTTCTTGTGATTTATCAGTTACTGCTAGTTCAAAGACAAAACTTTAACTTCATCTTTTATTATTATTTTAATAATGAAACCGGAGTCAAATCTTGATATAAGATTGTGAAGAAAAAGTTACCCAGATGCGTTAATGTATTTTTATTTACAATTTTCCTATAATGATAAAACATTTTTTAAAGATGAAATTTAGGGAATGTTCCCCAAGTAAGACAGAGATTTTAATAAACCTTTTTTTGGTGTTACCCTTTATATTCTACACTATAGAAGGAAAACAAACTACTTCAAAATTAGCAGTGTTAAAAAAAGTGGTGTATGATGATTCGAATTGATTTTCATTGTGGTGATGACTTCCTTAGAATTGTAAAATTAAAGCATTTGATAATTTGGCCTATAAACCAACCACTATTACTTGCCCAGTTATAAATAATTATTTTCTATCCAAAACATCTGAATTATATCCATCCAACAAACAAAGCAACCCAAACAAAGATAGCCTGCTTCTGCTGGCCAATCAGATTTAACTGCAATCGGCTGGCGGAATTCATTGTTACAGTGTCGGAGTAGTCAGTTACGTTTCAACGCCTGTGATGTGTGTATATATATACGGTATCTTAAAGTTTGAAATTTTTAAAATCTTAAGTACTGATACAGATGAAAAAACTGCAAATTTGTGCCCCTACACTCCCCAAAAAAAATTTCCTGTACCCAGCCGAATATTATTAAAAAAAAAAGGTAATTCCTTAATGCAACTGTACAAGCAGCCTTGCCTGGGAGATCACATGCACTAGGCATGATAATGTTTTAGAACACTCCATTGCTCAGATGCACAGAGTATATAAGTTGAAATGAGCCATGATGGCAAGAATGATAAAATCAACTCAAGAAACCATTTTAAGGGATAACACATTTGGATGAAAAGAGGTTTATTCATTTAATCCCCATGATAATTGGATTAAGTGAATAATGAATAATTACCTTCAACAATAGATTTCAATATAAATTGTCACAACTCACCACTTTTTGCAAGAGTTTACTTTTGAAAAATTAAATACTCAACAATTAAATCTCATTACTTGGTGCATATTAAAAATACCCTTGAAAAACATCTAGTTTCACCTTAATTTATATTTCAAATAATAGGTTCTTTAGATATTTTCATCAGGGGTCATTACTTATGAATTTATCATATTTATGTAAAATAATATGTTTCCATAATGAATACATTAATATTCAATTATTACTTTTACCCTCAATGAGGTAATAAATCCTGCAAATTTCTGTAAATTAATATTTTTATGAATAAACTCAGATATGAACCTTATGAAGAGAACTTGTACACAGCATCCTAAAGGGTGGATTTATACAACCGACGTTACTAAAACCAAAGTTAATTCCTGTATAAACACCAATTTCATTAAACAAATTATTAAACCGAAATTTTACAAACAATATAGAAATTTTCTGTTTCATTTAAGCAAAAGTATAGTAAGAATTTCTGGAGCGACTAAACATAAGGCATCACCCTGCAAACATTAGAATAATATGGTTCAATTGGGCAACTATGATAGTTAGGAAAGTATTTTATAAAAATAGATGTTTAGATATGCCATATGCTTGATCTGTGTAAATACTTCTCAGAGAATGGATATTAGAACCTCAATTGTTATAGCAATGTTATATGGTCATGTAAAAGTGGACCAAGTTTGCAACTTTAAGAGGATCAAAAATGGTGTTGTCAGGCACATTCAATTTAATGTTGAAATATAAGCTACATTACAAGTAACCTTTGGAATAGGACAGTTGTTCATTTTTATGGTTGACTGGGAAAATGTTTACAAAATGTCAGTATGACAGAAAGTAAATGTAATTCTCTATGAAGTTATCAAAGTTGCATTTTCCAAAATGTATCTTCTGGTTATCGACTATGAAAATATTCATTACAAAATACAGCCCTACGACCATAAATACACAGGAAAGAAAAACAAAAATACTCACACGCTGAGGTACTGCTGATGGGGGTTGTTATAAGTTTGCATTTCATCACAGCTCTCACCTCCTGAGCTACTTTCAGTAGCTTCAGAATCAACATACTTTTGCGTTAAGTGAGTTTGGGTTTTTAATTGTCTAGCCACTTTTTGCAGTTCATTTTTGGTTTCAACAGACCAGGGAGTAATACTGATTGTTCCAGCACTATTCCTTGGCATAGGAATTTCAATGGAGCCTGATCCAAAGTATTTGGGAGCAGTCTTTTGTCTGGCAATGGTGTTAGCTTGCAAGTTTGCACTCATTTCTAATTTCCTAACTAATGTTTTTGCTGAACTGTAAGACATGGGTTTAAGTTGGTTCTTGGTTTCATTACATAACGTTGGTAACAGTGCAGGTTGCCCTTCCAAAACTTCCTTAGGTTTTTTTAGATTTCGATGAACATTTTCAAACACTCCTGCGATTTCACTAGCCACATGCTGCCCCAACAATCTGGACTGCAACTTGAAGACCCTCCTTTTCAAAAAGTCCAACCTCCTCTGTTCTTTTGCATGTTTCTTTTGCAGTGCCAGCAATACTTCGTTAGCTTGAGATTCTTTCTGTCTGACTGCCGTATCGAGCTCATCCTGTTGGTCCTCAATTGACATATCCATTACATCTACATTTTCGAGCAGTTCTTTTTCAAATGAAGACAGGTTATTAGTTAACTCGGCAGTGTCCAGGGTGAAAATTTCCTCACCTTCACTATTCAGATCATTACTACTATTCAATCGTTCATTTCCTTCTATAGATTTAATTACTTGCATTATATCTTCAACATTATTTCCCAAGTCTCCTGTTGAACTCACGGCATCAGTTTCTGGTAAGACAGAACTCAAGTTATTCAGTAAATTTTGCATATCACAAGAGTTCTTATCTTTACAATCATTCAAATCTGTCTTTTGGAGTCCCATCTTGTTCTCTTGGTCGCCCATAGATGATGGACTAAAATTCATTATAGTGAAGTTTGAACCGGTAAAGTTATCCGAGGCACTACTCGATTTGTTGCGAAACTTACGTAGCGATATTGTTGTTTCAGAGATCACTGAAGATTTTTTGAATGCATCACCCTTCAAATATGGAGCAAAGTTATTGAAGTATTTATTTTTAATGTAACTATTTTTTGGAAAGTCTGGTTCTAAACAAGACTTTGGTGGCAAGTCAAAATTCTGCGTTTGAACCGTTTCTGTTAGAGCTGGGGCCATGACCTCCGCATGGGTATGCCTCAGCGAGGCCGTACGCAATCCCATTCATCCAGTGTTTTCTGATTTCAACTCACCATGTCAATCAACATTTATCAAATTATGTTTTGAAATGACCAGCCTTCTTTACCCGCCGAAAAAACTGACTTTCAAAATAAAGATGCGGCTATTTAATCACCGGCCAATTCCATAACAAAAACAAACGTGAATTTGAGCCAATTATTAAAGGATATATCGATGACGGAAGTACTACACAATCAAATATTTGAATACACCCGTAGAATAAAAACTATTTCGTTAATTAGTACGATAGATCGGTCCTGGATGGTGAAAAACGGCACACTCCCACGTGACAAACAGAAGCTTACGAAACGGTTTATTACGAAGCTTGCTAATAGGAACTACTCATCCAACATTGCACCACTTTGAACACTAATTTCAGTATTTATACACTTGCTTATAGAAGTCACAGTTCTGAAACTGGTACGAACAACGTCTGTAAATCGCGTTGGAAGGAAAAAATTAATTGGTAAATTGTGAACAATCACTTTTTTAGTTATTCATTGAACAACAATGGCGACCTGGCGACATTCCTAAAAACAGCAAAACGGTAGTTACAAGCAGGAAACGCGAAACGGCGAAACTTGAGCAAACCACAACGAATTTATCTTTTCTACTTCTTCTTAATTACTTAGATGTCAATGTCATTATTGCCGCGAATCCTGTCGCATATCAGGCAAAACGTCTACCCTTTATTCTGGATTTCCACATCTTCGTCTTCCGGTGATCCTAAGGTTCTCTGATTGGTGCAAATCCATCCAACATTTTTAACTTTTATCCGATGTAGAAAAACTAGGATGCCCTATGGCAAATGACGTGTTATTCTTTTTTCTGATGAAGATTATTTTTGGGAAAAAAGAACAGTAACTAGTGTTGATACGTGACAGAATGCTTTTTTTTAACATATTTCTTATATATTTATTTGCCACAAGTTGTCTATATTTTGAGCCATACCACACCACTATTCACAAAGATAAATAAAAAACGCTGCTGAAATACTTTTGAAATTCAAATACTCTGACCCATTACTTGTAGAAAATTAATAACACTATCCATGAGAGTAATTATAGAATTTTCTAACGGAATTTTATTCGAAACGTTTTTCGCTACACATTAGCTTCATCAGTTACCAGTACATGATACTATTCTACAATGTCTTTTATATAGCCCCCGTAATGCCATGATGCCTTCTAGGTAGCACAGGGAGTTATTACATTTGAAAAATATTATTGTTCCATCTATCAATATGTGTACAAAGTTGGGCCAGTCTTATTTCTCGAATCGAGAGATTTTGATAAGGCACAAGCGAATTGGTTTAAACACCAGGGTTTCTATACATCTAAATATAAACTGAAATTAGATGTTTCTGATGACAAATAATATCACCAAAAAGAATCTAGCATTCCTTACTCTACTCTAGTCAAACCTAAATAATAATGGCCCTAAGATGATTATTCATTTACCTGGCTATATTAAAATTGTAGAGTATAAATGTAAATTTCGGAAAAATCAGTATAAAATTTATTATGTGGTATTATAGTTTAGAAGAGTTCTATGAGGACAGTTTTCTATAATTTATTTCATCAACTGTATTTTTAATTTATTGACAAAGTATGGTATAGTGCACTTTTAATCACTTAAACTTTTTTGGTATTGTTTCTTTAATGTGTAATATCTCTGTTCAGCAGTGGCGGATTTAGAAATGTTCAAGGTGTAGGCTGTACAATTTTTGCTGCCCTTGTCTCTACAATTGTCATGCCCTACATTATTTTGAGACAATCCAAAATTTCGTTGAAATTTTAAGTAAAATATTTTTTGGTATATTTTTGAGATAATCAAAGCTCAATCATTTACGAGCGGGGTAATATTTTCTACT
>WOGO01006824.1:0-11526 GCA_015342085.1 Leptinotarsa defecta | reverse complement strand
GGCACTTTATTGTTGAAATCATAAAAAAATGATATATTGTGACTGTTAGCTGTGTGAGTTTTCGAATTTTTGAGTTGTCATAACTCTGTTAATAATTAATATTTTTTCATGAAATTTTGGTCACACCTATTTAGAGGCACTCTGAATCTAGTGGCGTAGTGTTTTTTTCAATAAAAAAAATCGTTAATAAAAAATCCCGATTTTCGACTAAGAAAAAATATCGAATTACAACTTCAAATTTTAGGGGGGTGTTTCTATTAAAAATGGGTCACACTGTATATTGATGAAAATGTACATAGGTTAAAAAATATGGTTTTCCAAAACCTGTTCCGTTTTTTTTTTTCAATTATGACATTCTCATGGCTGGAACTGAAGTAACTAATTGCGTGAATGATTTTTACGAACTGCCATTGTGATGAAAATACTCTGCCTAGCAGATCCGGAGCGATCCAGAAACAGACTCTGACTAGAAAATACAAAACACAGAAAAGAATGAGGATTTCAAAAGACACAGCAAGGTATATCATTAGTACTACATTTGTCAAAAAGTGTAGTTCAGTCTTCCTCTCGGAGATGATCACTTGGTGATTAAAACACGTGTGGAGGTGTTGAAAATAACGGTTTGGTGTTGGGATAAAACTCCAGTAATATTTGCATCAAAGTTGGCATTGAAAAAGTTTTTTTTTAACCTTAAACACCCTGCAGTTCGAAAGTCAAGATCCAGGTATAACTTGAAGGATAGTAATGAAACTAAGGGGGCAAGTACGGTCCTGCTCACTTTCAGAAAAATTATGTTCATCTATCGTGGTTCTGGTTAGTATTGAAAGAAATAGTTAGTGTGCAAGAAAATTCTATCCGTTTCGTTTTACTTCAGGCCCCGAAAGTGAAACAAGTGTCTAGTCATATCGAAATACGAGTAAAAGTTGTACTTTTGAATATTACTGGAGTTTTACCTCCAAGATCAAACTTTAATCTTCCTCTTGAAGATGATCACTTGGTGATTGAAACACGTGTCGAAGTGTTAAAAATAACGGTTTGGTGTTGGGATAAAACTCCAGTAATATATTCATTACTACACCAAAGGTTTAAAACAGTGCATTACCTGTACTTTTGACTTGAATGTTTAATTTATTTACTTGATACACTCCGAACTATACTCTTTGGAGGTTGAAATGAACTCCTAGAGTCCTAGAGTATATTGGAATTTTTGTGTTTCCAGACAAATGAATTAATAAAAAACGTCATGATTATTCATCAATTATAGTTCATGCCTTTCGTGTGAACTCTTCCAAATTTGTATCTCATTTTCACAGAGAACCGGCTCTCAGAGACTCGAAACACTCCTAATTCATGTTGAACCTCATTTATGAGGTTATTGGGTTATCCCACCGGGAATTCAAAGGTTGGAGAAGTATGGGAAACAACACTACACATAAACAACTTTATAGTTTTTACCGACTTTTCGAAGTATTTTTTCGAAAATCCTTCGTGTTTGAAAATATAAGAAAAAATTATATTTTTTGTCACGTTTCAAATTTCCTCTCACCCCTGTCACTCACTGGGGTAGTCCATCTTATAATATGACCCCGTTTGAATTCAAATAAAAAATTGTTGAAATGCATAAGTATATTTTTTAATGATTGGTACCAATTAAAATACTTACTTTCACTAATCTGTAGTTGAGCACGTTATTTTTTTCACAAAAAACCCAATCAACAAGTTTGTCTAATTTGTTTTAGCAAGATTAATACAGATGCGATAACAAAACTGATAATGTTCTCAATTACGTAGATTTGGTGATAAAACTCACATTGTAACTTGACTTTAGATGTTGATACTGAAATATTGTTGAATATTTTGTTCCATTCGATATTTGTTGACGGTAACAAGTGGCAATTCATTTGTGACCCGAATATGATCCAGAAGACTACGCCAAAAATAAGTATGTAAGTTTTACATCAATCGTTCCTTTTCATAATTACTTTTTGTTAGTTCAACGCATTTCTACTTCATATTCAATATAAAGCAATTATTTTTCGAATATTTACCTATTATGTATGTACTATAGAAAATAAACGAAACCGCATGTAGTTCACATCACAATTTACTTACATCTTAAAGGTGTTGTCACCGAATTTCTGGTTTCCATTTAGAACTGATCAAGATGTTGAAATTAATCACGGTCTGCTGAACCTTTCACTGCTACACATTTTTCCAACACATTGTCTATGTACTCAATCTTATCAAGGCTTCATATCTGACTCAATAATATCTCACCCAATATTAAGATTTCCGACAAACACAAATTACGGCAACAATGAGTAAATTCATTGCAATCTACCAGGTGTACTCAATGGTTTCAAAGTTTTCTAACTTGTATGCTCTGGAAAAAAGATCGGTGGTGTTTATATAATAACTCATTAATATTTCAATTACAAATCACAATAACAACATTGGAATCTACCAGGTCGATTCGAGTCTCAGAGATTTACGTTGATGACCTATGGGCAGGGCCGTAGCGAAAAGAAAAACCAGAGGGGGAGGAAATCCAAATTTTCCCAAACCCACTAGCAAAATTTCCCAACTTTGGAAAAAATGGAAGCCAAGGGATTAGGTACTACTATAATATATTAATTTTCTTACTTAGCTATCCAAAGATTGGCTGAATGCTTATATGCCCGTTAGGGTATGAACAAACAAAAATGAAGTTTGGTAATTATACAAATAACAATGGCAATTATTCTACTTTAGACCAAGGTCCTTGTCCTTCCACCGTATCCACTATGTATAGGAATATTCAATATAAATGAAAGGAAACAACACTTAAATAATATTGTGCTTATTGTTTTCTACTATTATTTTTTCTATCTTCACGGCCCGAAATTTTCCAACTTTTCCAAGTCGAAGAAACGACGGGAAGTTGGGGATTTTGTAAAATTTCCACTTTAAAATTTGTGGACTGTTCCTCACTTGGGAGAAATTGAACTTTTTTTAAGTTTTCAAACAACTCAGAATTTCAAAGTATGGAATCTCTTTCATACTTCTCCTGGTTCTTTCTCATTTCTCATCACCTCTCCCTTACTTTTCTCTCATTTTATTTTTTTAATTCCTATTGATTTTTTCATTATTCTTTTTTTCTATCTTCACGGCCCAAAATTTACCAGCTTTTTCCCAAGTTGAAAAAGCAGGGGTGAGAGGCTTTCCCAATCCCCCCCATGTCGACGGCCCTGTGGCTAGGTGAAATTCAGGTATTTGAATTGATATAATACATCTAAAATAACCAGAGTTCAGTGAACTATTTCACTGAGAATAAACATACATTTTTAACTTGTTATATTGATATACGATGATACAATTTTTTTAAGTATACTTTGGTAAAGTAGTTTTGATACAATTTCTGAGTTTTAATATATACTAGTTTAAGAAGTTACAATTCATTTCCTGATTTTTTACACTATCTGATTTTTTAATGTAAATTTGGCTCCGATATTGAGCGCTCATCTTCATCTACATGCTCTATTTGATGATTCACATTTTTTCACTTCATTGCTGAAATTTGAAAAACATATCATTTGAGTTTTTTGTCTGTTTGGCGTCCAACTTGGATTTATGTTTTGGAAAATTCAAATACTGATATTTGAGAATACTGAAGAGATAAAAAAAAACGAAACTGATAGTGCCTATCGATGGAGAGCCGTATGCCTGTTTCTTGACTAATTTGAATTTACCTATTATTACTGTTTTTTATCACACAAAAAATTAGGTCACAAGCTATAGTATAAGTGTTTGAATTTTCCGAAATTGCTTTTGAATTCAGTAATCAAAATATGGCAGGGTATATGCAGAAACTCCTATCAAAATGTTTCTTGACTATAATTTCTAATTGTTGAACATTCTGACATGAAAGTATATGTGACAGACATAGGATTGACTTTCATATAGAGATGTGTTTCACTGTGAGCTATAGTTGCCGTTTTCTACGAATTTTTACGGCCACATATCAACTGATCTATGTCTTGTCTAGTTGAAATGCATTGAATATATGTATATTGAATCCGCATCGTCATAAAACCCTTTCAACATATACCCCATACATATCATCACATTACGGACGAAGTCCTTTATGAAGTTTCTCGTTTCAAAACTACATTCAGCGCTATCAGACTCTCAATGAGGGTACACTGAAGTTCCTTTTACATTGCGTTCGTTTTGGATAATGAGGAGAAATATTTATTTATCGCAAATACAGATAATTGAAGGCAACATAAATTGATTGATCACTCTCATCGATCAAACTCAATACTGAAATGGTAGATTCATAGTTTCCCTAATGAACCGGAGACAATTGAATTTTACTGGACAATTGTGTACGTGTAAGTATATCGATCGGTGAGTTAATACGATTATTGTATGGGGTGTGGAAGCAAGGAGTAACCTCGACTTTTCAACATGAAAATCATGTCAATTTTTTACCCTCTCCATATGTCCCTCAACTATTCATAGATGATTTTGGATTTGTTTTCCTCATTGCACATTATTCTAATATATTAGGAATGTTATTTTGAATAATAATGGAGATCTCTAAAATATCATGAAACGAAATTAAATAGCTACCTGTAATAATATGCTGGTTCATAAATGCTGGTTTTATCCTTTTCTCGAACAGTGTAACAACGTACAACGTAACAATTCCGACAAAGGCTGTCACCAGATGCAGATTTCTTCGCATCAAATTTTGAATATTAAGACAGGTCCGAAAAAGCTGTAAGGTTCGTGCCGATCGCACGAAAGTCGGTCTTTTTGAAATCTGATCATTTGATATACCCACTTATATTCTCTCTCATTATGTGGTTCCAGAACTGAATTTTAATCCTAATCAAAATTCTTTTCATTCACTATTCTCTTCTCGATAGATTGACAAAAAAAGTCTCTTATTTGTTTTTGTTCTCTTAACTTTATTTTACTCTAACAGGATGGTATTTTTCTCAGTCTAAGAGAAAATGAAATTCCAAGGTTTCACATATAAAGTATAATAAGTAGAAAAACGACTCCATGGACAAAATAATGAGAAAACAACGTGAAAAATCTTATAACAGAAAAAAATGTAAAATTCTATAAAATAAAAGAAACTAGAAAAAAGGAAATTTGACCCTGATATTTACTATCAATTCAACCTGTTGAATAACTACGCATGCACATACACTCACTTAGTACAAAATACTTTTAGTTTTACTTTTACTCTAGAGAGAGTGGTGTATAACTTCAAATGTTCACCTTTTTTTGTAATTGTATCATGAACTCTAGCTAAACAATCAGCACTAGGAACCTCAGCCTCGAAGGCTGAGGGATGAGGCCCCCGATCTCGTCTCGACGAGATCCGGTGACCCACCTTCTTGTGTCTCCCGCAAGCCCTCGCATCAGCTACGCTAGCCACAAAAACGTCATCTCAGAGTATGATTATCGGCAGGATGCAATATATTCATTTGTTTAGATTAGCTCAAATTTAACATGACCATAACGACGCTCGAAGGTCCGACAGTCATGAAGTAATTCAGCGCTTTTTCAACTGGAAAAATATCGACACCGAAGAAACGAGTGATCGACCTCGATCTCAATGAATAAAATAATATTTTATTTTACTATCGCAATGGCAGTTTTTACATACCCGAAAAAAATTAAAATTGTTACGGTAGCAAAATTCTCAAAACATATTTTGAAATCAGATGGTGAATGATTACCAATGAACCACACGCTCAGAGACGTAAGCTCAAAGAGTCAATATACAGTGCATTCCATTCATAACGAGTCACCTTGAATAACTTTTGGTACAATGATTTTCAGAAAAAAACATGTCAACCATAGTGTACAAGGGGATACATTTTGATATATTCATATTTGATATTACCCTATCGCACCCCCAGAGCATGTCACCAATTTTTTTTAATGGATCTATGGACATATGGTCTGAAGCTTATGGTTCGGGAGCTATAAATTATTTGAGTTGAAAACGAGCCACCCTGAATAAATTTTGAGACAAAGATTTGCAGGAAAAATAAAAAATACAAGTCATCAATTATACAGGAGGCCACACTTTGAAATATTCGTTCTAGAGACAAATATGGAAGCAAAAAATCAGAAAAAGATATTCTTCATTAATTCTTGAATCAAAATCTAATGACTGGACAATGAGAAGAAAAAACTTTCTATGATAAATGATCAAGAACGTTTTTACCTACTTCTATACAATGGTACAAACGAGATTTCATTGCCGCCGTCACATGTTTGAGAATCTCGGGAGTTATTTCTCTGCAATGCATCATGATATTTTCTCTAAAATATTCTAATGTTGTTGATTCTATCTTATACACTTTCAACTCCGAATGATTCCGTAGAAATAAAACTACAGCAGAGAGATCCGGAGATCTTGGTGGCCATTTTGTAGGATCTCTTCTGCCAATTCAGCGACCAGGAAAATGATCATCCAAAAATTGTCGCACTGGAGCTGCATAATGAGAAGGTGCAGGAATTTTAGGTGTCATCACCTAAAATTCCTGCCCACACATTCAGTTTTTGAGGTAGTTGGGTATGAACTTGACGGTATAAGTGAGGATTCGTATTACTCCGATGTCGACAATTTGGCCGATTCACCTCTCCATTCAAACTGAATGTACATTCATCCGAAAAACAAATTTTATGCAAGAAATTCTGATGCGAGTTGATCCGTTCAGTGAGACTTTCAAAAAACTCGATAAGTCTATTCATGAACTAGTCTAATCTTATATGAATGAAATTTGTACTCCTGAAGGAACCTGAAAACATTTATACGACTGATTCCTGATTTTTGAGATAACTTATTGAAAGATTGCAAATTTTCCATTAATCCAACGTACCCTGGAACTGCAGTACAAATAGCTTCATCGTTGAAAACTCCTGAACGGTTTTGCTTTTTATTGTTAACAGATCCAGTTTCCATAAATTTGTTCAATAATTTCGAAACGTATTTCTGTCGTATATTTTTTCCTGGATGATTATAATTGAACATACAGGCAGCAGCTCTAGCACTATTTCCATTCTGGTAGTACAAACTCACTATTTTAATCCGTTGTCGAAGCGTATAAACTATTGCTTCTCAAGAATTCACAAAAACAGAAACACCAATTATAACTTCACCTGGTAGGTAATCGTTATTATAGAATGAGACAAATACAAAATGAAGAAAATATCGAATTCAAACCTTAGGCAAAATAAGACATTTTTGAAGTATACTTCACAAATAATTTTCACCTCAAATAATTTTCAGCATCCAAACTATGAGCTTTTGACCATAATATATTTTACTTTGTTGAAATCTGTTCATCACGGAACATCTGATAGTTCAAAACAATTGATCCATTTGAAAATATGGTGACATGCGATAGGGAAAGTTACATCGAATGTGAATATGCCAAAAAAACTACTGTTGGGGTGTTTTTCATTTTTCCTGAAAATCATTATTTCAAAAGTTATTCAGGGTGGTCCGTTATCGATTCCAATAATTTGTAGCTCCCGAACCATAGGCTTCAGACCATGTTTATACTTCGTTGAAATCTGCTCATCATGAAGCAAATGTGAAACAATATAGAGTGATCTCTGGGGGTGCGATAGAAGAAGCAACATCAAATGTGAATATGTCAAAATGTGCCCCCCTGTATACTATGGTTGACTTGTTTATTTAGCAAAATTGGTACAGAATGATATCAGAGAATACTTAGTGCTACAGAACGAATCAGAAGTTAGTCAACAACATTGATGTATCACATATTTCAAAACTATTTGGACATCTTTCGAAAGAGTTTGAAAATAATACGAATCGAATGAAGGAACTGCAAAACATTTTTTTCAAATTCTGAGAATAGAGACAGATTTTGACCTCCAAAACGTTAAGATGAGTTGATTGTACAATTTCTTAATTTTCTGTTTGATAGACAAATATGTTGAATAAAAGTTGCTTAAAGATAAAACATTTTCCATTGTGAAAACTACTTTGGAGTCACACAGTAACTGTGAGCGTACTGGTAAAAAGTTGAATGAGTCTGGTATTTAACAGCTATCGAACTTTTTTCAAAAAATTAGTTCTGCTTTACTGAAAATAAAGCACAAAAAGAGTATTTTATGAATTCATTGAGCATTTGGTGAATGCACCCGACGCGACGTACTGTTCCTCTATTTCTACAGAGCTTTCTATTGATTAGAGCATGAGCTGTTATATTTATTTCAGAAAGAGGTGAAATAGAAGAAGCTTCGAAACTTCAAAAGTTGTACTTTAAAAATAGAAGAAGAATTCCATTTGATAGTGAGGGATCAGGACATTAAAAGCCTAATAGAAAGAATCGAACGGTTGTTATTGAAATTAACCCTTGAGCCAAAAATAATCGTTCAACTCCCAATACATTCGATGGGATTCATAATGAGTACATTCACTGCTATTCATGAAAATGTTAATAAAATGTATTTGTTATTAGTTTTCCGTTAAACATCTGCCACCTCTCGATGAATGACAACCCTCAGAAATTCAAACTTGTCCTATCTGAATATTAACGAAGTCCGATTTTTAAACGTGCGATTCCTAGCACAAATTGGACAATACGCAGTGAACATCCATCATCTGACAGTGTCAATAAAACCAACGTTTACATATCGTTGATTGGATGAGTAGAATGAACTACTTTTGCTCACTAACAAGCTCGGAAGATCTGTTCTTGTGGGTCTAAGATATTAGGCCTAACCTAATAAACTTGCACGGACCCCTCTAATTGAATTTGTTGAAATATGAGTAGAATTATATTTATTTTGGATGTATATATGTACGCAAGAGGGCGCCACTGAATTAGTAGTTATATCAAATTTGGCAACTATGTAATATGGAAGAGAGTAATCTTCTTCATGGAAATGTATGTAGTTGTGATTTTTGGATACTCGTTATTGAAGTTTTTGGTTACTCGCTAAGAAAATATTTCACTCCGTTCATGTATAGGGATCATAGTAATTAAATGATCGATCGTTAATGAAATTAAACTGTGACTCATTCTTTCCTCTCAATCAACCTTTACATACTTGTAATTTGTCAAAAGAAACCTTACAGTAAACTGAGAGACAACTAGAAAACTATTATGAATTGATCTGGCGTTGCGATACTGAAATCTGAAATAGGACACAGGGTCTTTTGATGGAAAATAATTTTGTTTTGCAAAGGAGAGTCGTTGGGATTTTATTCGATATAGATTGATGATAGTCACACAAACATGGATACCAAAATCTTGGTGAACTTTCGTTTGCTACTCTATGCATTTAGTTGAAAGCTAGCTCAAATTACTGCCCGTTCTAGAGAAATAAATGCCCAATATTAAATAGACAGTTTTTTATCGAAAAAAATTACTATGAAGTAGATGAATTTCAACCATACCTGAACATTTGAAAGGCGAACAATTTTTTAATGTTATCATACACATTTTCTTATATATGGGACTTATATCTATGTTTGTGGTAATGTGTGTGAAAATATATGAATATTTTATATTTCACAGCCCAGTTGGAAATTATTGCAAAATTATTACGATATTTGCAAAATATTCGTGATTTTAGTCAATCGAACTTTTGCCGTAATGTCTCAACCTCATTAAAATGTTTACCAGTAATTATTTCATCCAAAAATAATGTTTTTGAGAGATTTGTTCACATCAAAAATTCAAAATGTGACTTTATCAATAAGGATTCGATAGATTCCAATACAAAAACGCCATAATGGAATTGTAAAATTCAATCTATTGATGAAAAACTAGTCAGCAACTGAAAAAAATTATAATATCCACTTCGAAGTGATACATAAATTCATATCGAATTCATTTATAAAGTTTCCAGATACTCGACATTTATACACACAATCTCGTCAAACGTTGATGGGTAAATCTTCATTTTCAACTATTGTACTATCAACCCTTTCGGAAAATGCAAGGAAGTTTCGTACTGTGGTTTTGGGTGAACGTAAATGAACAAAGTTTCTAACATATTCCTTATCGTAGACATATTTGTATTCATTATGAAACTCTAAATTGACGAGAATATATTTTGTACATGTCAGACTTCGGTAATCATAAACAAAAGGAATAATTATGTCTGGAGTAAGTAATGAAATAATATAATTCTTTTTTGGTGTGTAAAGTTCAAAGAAAAATGCGAATATCATTTTGGAATTAGACGAGAATGAAGCTAAAATAGGCAGCTAATCCATTTGAAATAATTAGTTTGATTTAGATGTTTGGCCATCTTTCTTCACCAACATTCTTACAGAGCTATATTTGGTAATTTGAAACAAGAAAAAAAGAAGACAACTAACTGTTTTTTGATACATTTCGAATTGAATGTTGATATATCAATGTCGATACAATAACTAATTGAGAACTTTCGGTTTAGGCTTTGAATTCATTTTCAATAATTGGATAGTATGGCTACCCTGAGGTCTCAATTCGTCTTCTCCTCGAATAGTGACATACTTTTAGGGTTATATGACTTGACCCTGGGGTCTCAATCTGCCTACTCATCAGGTCTCGTCACTGGTCTTCGAAAGAGTCTCAATCCGCTTACTACCCAAGCGAAGACTGCCTGTTCTGTGTTTTTTAAAATCGAAGTTTTGCCAGGATCTCAGCTGGCATTCTCAAGATATGTTATTTCTTCACATGAACATTACTGTTCATATAAACAAGAAACATTGAAAAGTGATAGTAATATTTCGACGATGGTTCTCTTGTGATTAGGTAGATGTTTTTCCCTTTTGAATACGTTTGTACCCCTTTCAAATTTCCATAGTACTGGCATTGTTCATTTTCGATTCATTTCATAGAATTCTAAACGTTTTCACGAAATCTACTGAGATTTAGAAACCTGCTGTAGAAACCTACAGTATTGTTGAAATTGAAAATTTTATTACTATAAAGCAAAAGTCCAATCGAAATGACTTTTGTTGTATTGGGATTTGTCTCCATACCACAGAAAACTGGTCATTTTGGAAAATCTTTCTCTTCACGAAAAAAAAAACTCTGGAAGGAAAACTAACATATTCATAATGTGAGGAAAGAAAAAAATGAACAAAATTCCTATCAATACATAAGTTTACACACATTTTAGTAGTACAGTTGAAGAGATTTTCTCTAATAGACAGATTTGGAGTAAATTGAAAGTTACCATCGGCTTTTCTGTAGAGTTTCTAGATATGGATACGTGCAGAACAGGTAGTCTAGAACCTTTCTGTTATAACTCAGCTTTGAGGGGTTATAGACTGATACAGTGTCCAGTGTATTCTGGTATACAGCGTGACTCACGGTCGATGGTAGGTTAGACGTTTCTGGAAAACGCAAAGCATGATTTCTCTGAAAATTTTACCTCTCACATTTCCTTACCTATTCTATCTATCTCCAATATTTTCAGCATTGCGGCGTTGCCACTTCCATCAAAAAGTCCTAGCAACTTTATTTTTTTCAATGGAACACCCCA
>WOGO01006822.1:0-11528 GCA_015342085.1 Leptinotarsa defecta | reverse complement strand
CTGAATCTTCAAAAGTTGCCTTCAGTTTGTCCCAAACAGCCTTTGCTGTCGGTGCATCTTGGATATGAACATAATTGATGGGATCAATTAGCAAAATTATTTTAGATTTGGCTTTAGTGATCTTTTTTTCATCTTTCTCTGTACCTGTGACGCACTCCCAGAGTTCTTCATGTTCGAGATAAGTTTGAACTGCGAACCGCCAAGTATTGTAGTTATCTCGAGTTACTTGTAAACGTTATATTGAACATATCAATAATTTATAAATATTATGATGAACTTTTATCTGACAGTCATTAATTTACATACAAATGTCAAAACAATAACTGAAAATAAATGATTGATGTACAATACAGGGTGTGTTGCATTTTCAATTACCAACAAAAGATGATGTTGGTTATTTCTAGAGATGCGCCGAGTAGTGGTTTCACCGTATAACCGAATACTATTCAGTTTAACCTTTACCGAGTCGGATATTCGGCTGAATTATTTGGTTTAAATATTGATTCGAATTTGAAAATTTATGTTTATATAAGTATCATAAGGAAATGTGGATTTGAGTGAGGTTTAAAAAAATGTTGATTTTAAGTTTGATATTTATTAATTTAAAGTTTTAAAAAAAATATTGCTTTGATTTGGAGTTTAAATATAAATGTTGATTTGAAGTTCAATTGCTTCATTTTATCAGCTTTATTCAACACATTCTTCATAGGATTTCTTTGACTTATAATATGACATAAATCTCACATAAGAAGTTTTGTTATTTAGTTCTATACCTTGTTGTGTAGTCAAGAAAACAGAAATACTCAAACCGAATATATTCGGCACCAAAACCGAATGATTTGACCGAATGCAAATAGAGAAAAAGATGCCGAATACCGAATGAAAATTCGGCGTATCACTAGTTATTTCCAACCCAAATATTCTTTATTCGGACTGAATAAAATATTTTGTTGGGAGCAACAAAAAGTACTATCGATCGATGGTATAGGTTTCTGGATGAATTTTTACATTTTTATAATTTACCTGAAAATGTCTTTTGATAGAAGAATGTATTTTTTCATAATGATTTTGTGTTCAAAACTTTTTTAATTTTCCAGAAAAATAATTCGAAATCACTTACTGTGCTAAATGTGCTGGATTTACATTCAAATTTCCCAACACGGTTTGTCGATTCTGTTGTTGTTGAATCAGCTTCATCATTTGATTCTGGTAGTAGGCTTCTCTCATTTTCTGGGCTCTCATAAGTTGAATTTCTTGCATCACACGACCATACATCTGAAAGAGATCCAAATTAATTTTCATTATCCTCATACAAACTATATCACGAAACAAGCCACAAATTACGACACAAGTGAAGTCATTTTGTAAATATTTTGGTGAAATATGTTCGCTACACAAAAAGCAAGTAGAGTGGACTTTATGAAATAATTAACATATTATGAATGAAAACGGATATTTCAAGATTAATTTTTATGTGAATCTAAATAATTCCATTGAAACCCATTCAATTTAATTAAAATGAGTGCATTATTTGAACGCTCCTGTTGAGTAGACTTGTCCCGAACACAAATGCAAGTGACATTTTACTAACTTAAGAAACAGAGTGATTCTTCCTACTTGACATGTGTGATGATTTGACTGGAGATCTGTGGATTTTAACCGTTTATTATAATCAGTTTAAGCTAAAAAAACTTACTGGACTTCGTATGTAGTTGAGTGGTAATTGGAATTTTAGTATCTAGCTGCAGCTTTAAAAAGAATTGCTCAATTTTGGCTAAGCATAATGGGCTAAAAGTGAATAATTTGCTCAGAAAAAATGTACTACAACGAAACAATACACATCGCATTGCAGAAAAGTATATGTATGAAAAGTCATAAGTATTTCAGACGTTTACGTTCTCGAAGTATATAATGATACATAAGCTACAGTTGGGTCAAAAACAATACTCATGCCTTAATAATTTGTACATCTGATCAGTCAGAAAACTAATCAACTAATCAGGATCAAACGATATGACCAATCCTCAGTACAACCTAACGTTTTAATGAAAAATTGCTCTTATTTTTGGAATTCATTGACCCATGTTTGGGTCAATTTCATAAAATTGTATTCAAGAAACACCTTATTGTGCGATTTTCACTACACAGTTTTACAAAAACCCAACACGTGTTACGCTATACAATAGTTTCTTCAGGCATGTATAGACACACTATTGTATAGCGAAACGTTTTGTGTTTTTGTAAAACTGTGTAGTAAATTCCCACAATGAAGTGTTTTTTGAAAACGTTATGGATTTTCATAAAGTATCGGCTGATTCCATCACATTTCAGAAAATTGGTCAAAGCTTTAATGATTCTTCTGTGAAAATACATTGCATATTCTATATCTGCACCCTCTCGATTTATAATGAATAAATGATTTCCTTATATTAAATACCTCGTGAAACAAGTGAGAAACAAGGTTTTCACTACTTTTGCAAAAAAAAAACCCGGGTGTCAGGTATGGACAGCGCAAAAAAACAATACCCCCTAGACTGCTTAACGCTCATGTGTGCACTTCATTATATCATTTTGCTACGAGCTCCCTGTGTTCAGAAATAAACTTCTTTAATAGTAAGGATATGTGAACCTAGTGCAACCGTTACCAACCGACTTGAGAACCAACTGCAAGATTACCAAGACAACTTCAGATCAAGTGCAGGTAACGATACGTCTCTTGTTTCTGAACCGGCCCAATGACCAAAGTTTAATATTTGTGAAAACCAACTATCTGTCTATATGTGATGGAATCGGTCGATATTTGATGAAAATCCATAATGTATTTAGGAAACACCTTATTATGAGATTTTAACCAAACAGTTTTACAAAAACACAACATGCGTTTTGCTATACAATAGCTTCTTCAGGCGTGTCTTAGACACGTGTTGCGTTTTTGTGAAACTGTTTAATGAAAATCTCACAATAAAGTATTTCTTGAATACCTTCTCAGTAAATAACTTTGTTTTTTGGGATAACAAAAAAAATTTGAAAAACAATGTGATGGACTCACCGACATGTCATTTTCAGCTAGCTGAACCTGCAGTTGCTGAACAAGGGCAGGAATGATACCTTTGATTTGAATTTCGGACCAATCAGGATTGTCCCTTCTCACAATATTTGCCAAAGCTGCTGAAATCGCTTGAGCACTCATCATTCCCTGGTTCATCTGAGCCATACCAGTATTATTATAAGTGTATTTTCGAATGACCTTTTCATTTTCAAATTCTTCCCAAGCAGCTTTCCTCTCCTCCTCGTTCAACCCTTCGTCCTCTTTATTCTCCAATAAAGACTGATGTAAATGATATTTATAGATTGTTTTCTCGTGTTTCTGTAACATTTCGCCCAAGAGAACATCCTTTGGCACCATAGGTATGGGTCTGTCAGTAGGATCCAGATCGCACTTATAGAGCTCCTGCAAATCGTTTTGATTGTAATGCCTGTCGATTTGCTGCTCATCTATCACTCTTTTTGAAATCGCCTGTTTCGTAACTTGTCGTTCATATATTTTCATTTCCATTGTTCCGTATGTGACAAAGCGATAAATATAACACGGCTTCGTCTGGCCGAACCTGTAAACTCGATAAATGCTTTGTATATCATGAGAGGGATTCCAAGAAACATCAAAAATGATCACTCGATTAGCGGCTACTAAATTAATTCCTAATCCCCCGGCCTTGGTAGATATCAGAAACAACCTAGCTCTTATATTGTTTGGATTGTTAAACACGTCACACCAATTGTGCCTGTTATCACAGCTGGAAGAACCATCCAATCGAAAATAGTCCAGACCTAATGCCCAAGATCCTTTATAGCCGCCTACTTTTTCAGGTGTGCCATTTTGAGTAGCTTCGTCTATTTTCTCTAGGAAATACTCGATACAGTTCAAGGTATACAGCGATTGCGAGAAAATTAAAACTTTATCTCCAATTTCTTCACACTCTTTCAGAATTTCGAACAACAAAAATAATTTTCCACTATTATTAATATTGTCCAATTCTTCACCATCACAGTACTCCTGCCACCATTCCTTTTTTACCTCTTCAACCAATTCTGGATCACTACCTTCATCATTTTCTTTTCCTGAAAAATAACATCAAAATTAAAATAAGAATATTAGTAAATCTTTTTTTTTTTGGATTTTAATGTAGTTGAATTTTCATAATTAAATTATCACTGCAATTTTCATTTGACATTTTCTAAATTGATATATTAGTGGTGCCCGAAGCAATAAGAAAACATATATTTAATATTATTCAAAATCAATCACATAAGAGAGAATTATCATAAATAGTTGGAAAAAAATAAAATAGAATGGCACATAACTATCAAAATGTGCAGAAGTGGTAATATAACACTTCAAAGTTTTATGAAATTGCCTATTAAAACAAGAATTATTTGAAAGAATGTCAAATTTTGTGTTTTGTTAAAAATCTCTTGAATATCAAAAGCACATTAACAATTTGATTAATTCCTTGCACTATTTTGTCAAACTATTAAACCAATTAGAAGTATGGCGACCAAACAACTAGATCTCGAATAAATGAAAAATACTTCACTGCTGGAGGACACAAGAATAAAGGAGTACTTCAAGGGAGATCCAAGAGAACATAACTGAGGCGATGATAATCATAATCAAACACCAGTTTGGTGCTGACAAATGTCTTATTTCGAAACATCAATGTCAACCGTTGAGGATATGTGTTTCGTGTAAGTGAAATTTTCCTCTTTCATACACGATATTGTGTAGTTCTCCTGTGAATGATATCTGAATCAATTCCGTAACGAATGTTTGAAGTACAAACTGAATAGGTAAAAGTGTTTTTTTTTTAATAAGTCAATGTTCATATAAAAGTAGTTGTTTCAAAAGTATTTTTTCTTTCGTCTAATTCAATGTTTATATAAAAGTTGTTGTTTCGAGAGGGCTTTTTCTTCTAGTTTGTATCTGAAAGTTACTTCGTTGCATGATCTACACATCTTTGTAAAGAGTTAATTTTGAAATCAATTGCTTTCCTTGTATGATTCCCACTTTTTTTGTATACAGATGGAGACGTAGAAAGTCAAAACCTTTCTTTCCCAATCAAACACAAGTTTCAGGATTTTTTTAAGTTGCAAAAAGCTATCACGGAGGTATACAATAACTATTATTTAATTATATGCGAGCGCTTTCGATAGCTGGTCGTGCTGTCATCATCTAGGCTCTACTCTAGTTTGAGTATCCTGAAATATAGAAAGGTGGGGGATTTGTTGTTTAAAGAAAAATGTAGAAATACGAGGGATGTGTCATGTGAATTTTCCGCACAGTAACTTTGAATGCAACAATGCTGCTGTCAACCGCCATGTCTTAATAGACTACTGTCAAATTTTGTTACTTATCCAAGAAGGGGCCAATTTTCACCATAATTAATAGCAGGATTTAACAAATTGGGTGCGGTAAGTGAAATCATTACAAATAGCGGTTTAAAATAGTTTCCATTTTCAACACTGAGAGTATTGTTAAAACATAGTAAATATATTCGAATATAATGGAGGACACGATTCTTTCATTGCTGTTTTATCATAGTTTGAATAATGAAACAGCACAAGTGCTTCCGAGTGGAAGAACAACTCAGTAGCACTTGTGCTAACTGAGTTGAACTTCGCCTTTTGTTATATCAGCAACTAGCTCTGTAATTTATCTAAATATTTGTATGTAACTATAGCTGGGAAACAATAAAGATGATTATTATTATTATATAAAAAGATATTGATTACAAATTTATCGGGCAGCTGAGGTTAGGTCTTAATAAAGAAATTCAACTCATATAAACCCCCCTAGGAGGTCAATTTTATCGATACATTTTACTCATTTTGAATTGTAAATCGCTTATATTTGGCCAATTTTTTTTCATTATATCCTTACAGGTTTTCCATATTTTACCAATGTTCCCATTGTATGAAATGAAAACTATTTTAACAGGTTATTTGTAATGATTTTTATCTACATATCTACATAGATTGAATCTTGCAATTAATTTATTTTGGTTTTTAGATAGCATGTTTGGGGTACATCATTTACTTTTTTGAAAGTCATTGTAGTCAGACAAACTCATAAATTTCAACAAAAATGGAAAAATGTGAATTTCACATGCTAATTAAGTATTTTTTGTGTAAAAAACTATCAATGAAACGAAGTAGACTTGACTTGGAAGTTCTGCACCATCAATTTCATTGCTTGAGAAGTAGTATTATATTTCACACGAATATTTGGACATGAAAAAACTATCTACAAGATAGTTTTTTCATGACCGTGTTTTTTATGTCCATCATTAGCCCAACCGTGTGGCCACATTAAACGAGTCTTTGGCAAGGTTCTGCCCCAATCCGAACGAGCTTTTGCGCCGTTTTCTAACCACAGATGAAACATGGCTCCATCACAATACAAAATATACCCAAAGAACAATCAAAACAGTGGGCATCACAGAGCGAACATGCACCAAAGAAGGCCAAGGTGGGTCTGTCAGCCAACAAGGTCATAATCGCAGATTTTTGCAAAAATGACAAACAAAATGATACCATTGAAACAAATGCCTATTTTCGGGGCCTTGATAAAACTTATGATGTACTTGAAAGGGATAATTGAAGAACGCTCGACTAAATGTATCGAGCTGAAACGAGAATATGTTGAAAAATAAAGAACTAATCATTTTACTCAAAATGTTACCGACTTATCAAACAGCTCTCGTATCCATGACATTATCAAAGCTAATGGGGCAATGGGTAAAGTGCTCTAGTTGTCAGCACAGCACATATTAAATTTTTCAATGTCGGGTTTCTGATTTTATTGTATTGATGAAGTGGGTGGCTTCGTTTTATTGTTTAAGTTAATTTGGCGATGCATGTGCACTTTAGAACAGGTATCCAGACTTTATTCATATTGATTCCCTATTCTTTTCAATTGTAATTGTCTTCGTATCTATCGCCCCCCTATAAAGTCTCGGATAGTAGCTGTGAGTTTTATCGGGCACTTGGATGTCTTTGAACATGTTAACATGGGCGCAAACGTTAGTTGAGAGGGCCTGACGCATCTGTAAACCTGAGAGTCTACCAGAGGTACTCACTCATGTGAAAAACGTCTTGAAATGGAATGGGTATACCGATTACAAATAATGTGAAAAATTGTATGGACCGTATTAGGAGAATTCTGGAAAAATCAACGTCAAATTGATTTTCAGGCTAATAGAAATCGTTAGAGAGGGTCTAAGGCCTCCCGATCAGGGATTCCATACAGATATTGGTTGTTTCAAAAGTTTTGTCAGTTTTCATGAGTCTATTTTGATCTGTGATATCGCAGTGGAATTTATTGAAATAAGCGCCATTTGAATCAGTACACTTTTTCCAACAAAACAAGTCGATTAATTCCGTCAGCGAAAAAATTGCGAGCTCGGGATTCGATGAAATCGACGAAGGATATTTTTGCCTGATCCTAATTGGCGAAGGTTCTACTGGTAAGTATGATGGGTAAGGCAGAACTTCGTTCAATATTCAGACGGTGATTCGAGAAACGTGCGGTCAGGCGTTGTCGTGGAGCAGGATCGGACCTCTTCTGTTGACTGTTGATTCAATCAATCAATCAATTATTAGGACTTTGCTGTGATGGTATGGCACGGTTACAAGTTATAGTGAATCAGACCAGCCTCCGACCACCATACAGTAACCATGGCCTTTTATCGGTGGGTTTTCGTCTTTGAGAAGTGCTTGGGTGGCTCATCGATGCCCAACCACTATTCTAAATGTCTCCTGTTGTCGAAAAGAATCAACTTTTCATCACAAATTCCCATCCTGTAAGCTGACCACTTCGAGGCTAAAATCTCCGGAACGAAATTTCGCAAACAAGGCATTGCCTAATGCCTGGTTGATTTTTCGGGCTGTTTCGGCAGCGTTTTGGTTCAATTTTAATTCGTAAAGAAAATTTGGACAAAAATTGCTCAACGACATCATATAGTAAGTAATGAGCTGAAAAGCGGAATAAAATTAAAATCTTGAAAAAAATGAACAGCATCAATGCATGGAGTACAAAATTCCCTATCGATCAGTATATACCACGGCAGATTAGAATAATTATTTATTGACATATGGAGCTAAAAAAAAAGACATTAAAACGGACAAAACTTTCAACACACCCTAATATTATTATTCAATGATATCCTTTCAACTGAAAGTTTGTCAGATAATAGTTTGTATGCAATATACAGTGAAGGGTGTAAACGCAGCAGTTGGAAAAAAAATCCATCACCTAAAATACACCAGCTGACGAGATGAAAATTTGCAAGCTGATTGAAGGGATATAATACTGAACAAACTGAAGAAGTCGGCAAGAAGCATGCCAAAGGAAAATTTGTCAGCCGGTGTATTCAAATAGGAAATAAATGCTCCTGCCTGGATCCTGAGTTCACAATCTTTTTACCGAGATACAGCCAGATGACGTTTTGATTGATTCAAAATAGAATAAAAGCTGTTCTTTTCGACATGTGTGGGAGGCTACCTTTGCTCAACCCACCCATGGCACCCCAGCTGACATTCACGTAATAAACCAATCTGAAGTCATCTACCAAGTATTGCCCAGAATGAAATGACTGACAAATTTTGGGCCTGGCTCTTATATCAATAGGAAGAAATTCGGTAACACAATGACAATTTCAATCGAAAGTGAAAGAAAATCAACATGAATTAGGACTACTTACCTGCAAAAAGAGCATACGAATCAGTCCGATCAACACAACTAGAGCAATACATTGATGGATGTAGCTGTTACTACGTGGTAGGAAATCATAAAGAAGAAAAGAGAAATGAAACTTTCTATGTTTTTTACCACTTTTATTTGTAACTAACGTTTATTGTATAACATAGAAAAATTCCATTTCTCTTTCCTTCACTACAACTAGAGCACTTCATTCCAAGCATGGTACTATGAGAAAACATTAATCGTTTTTAAACTAACTAGACAATGAACTTTCCAAACCAAATTGCTTATTTTCACACTATGGATAGTACCTTACTGCAAATTTTGTCAAAAATATGACATTCCCATCATTGGTTTGACACCTTCCTAATGTAACAAATAATCTTTTTTGATTTTGATATGAACATTCTATGTGAAACATTCTAATTTTATTGTGTTCATATGTTAAGTTTCGAAGTGCTTTGTAAAAACTATTTGTTTTGTTTTTGATAATTACTTACTGTAGGCAGTTTGTGCTCTAGTTACTCTTGTTTTTTGTTGTTTTTTCGATTTCATCTTATCCCCACTCCCAGAACCACTATCATCTGTTTCCGAACCGGAAGAATTTGATGAAGATTTTCCAGAAGATGATGCCTCTGCATCATCAATAAAATCCTTCAAAGAACCTTCAGATTCTTCATCATCAAACTTCTCTTTTTTTTCGCTACCCTTTTCAGCCAGTGTTCTAGGATGTGTGCAAATTCTTTGTAGTTTCTGAAAATCTGTGAACAAAAATGATGTTTTATTTGAACCATCACTTTGTCGAGCATATTTGTCCATGTAGTGTTGGTATAGTTTGACTTGAGTTTCGGACAGCTTTACAAAAAGAACGTATTCATATTTTGGAGGCAAGTATGGTTCTAGAACAGCATAATCTCTACGCTGTACAACACCATCTAGGAGCTTGTGAAGCACATGTGATCTTTTTCTCATCAGAATAGTGTCTCGTGGTGTAGAATCGGTGTATTGACCATTAGTAATGGGGTTCACAAACCGGTTCATGTATTCTTTGTAAGTACCAAGCAGATTGGGTTTTATGAATTGCACCATGCACCAATATTCCTTAAGGTTGTTCTGTAGTGGTGTACCTGTGAGGACTATTCTGCGAGCAGTCTTAATTCTATTCATTGCAATACTCAAATTGGTTTTCTCATTCTTGAGTAGGTGACCTTCATCGCACACCACCAAATCTGGACCTGAAATAAATCATGTATTTTCAAAATGAAATAAGAACTGATCGTTATGAGGTACCTGGATCGATGAATCCCACCTGAAAAGCGTTCCTGAGCTTTTTACTAAGTTTCTTATTATCAGGGTTGCTCAAGTTTCGAAACATGGCATAACTTATTATTAAAACTCCTCCTTCTTGATGCCATTCATTCACAATGTACTGTCTTTCGAAATTTTTCTTACAAGACACTAGTTCATGAACCTCAAGTGTATCACTACTAGGAATCCACTTTTTGAATTCTGCTTTCCAATTCAAAACTGTACTCAAAGGACATACGATCAAAACTTTATTTACATTCGTCTTCTCATAGTTGGTCAACAAAGTATGTGATAATGCAATAACCTTAAAATTAAAATGTCACATTTTTAGCTCAATATTGAAAAACCTTTATTATAATTAGTAAAGTCATACTGTCGTTAAAGAAATGAAACAAACAACAAACATTAGGACAACTTTGTAACAGTAGAATATTTATTTCTTCATGTTTCAATAAACAAGATCAATCTGATCTTCTTTTAGAAGATCAAACTGATCTTCCTTTCGAAGATGATCTTCCTCTTGAAAATAATCACTTGGTGATCGAAACACATGTCGAGGTGTTAAAATAACGGTTTGGTGTTTGAAAAAACCTCCGGTAATATTCATTACTACACCAAAGGTTCCAAACAGAGCATTACAAGTAAACAAAATATCACAATAAATCTACTGAATATACTATTCTCCTTACACGACAATATATGATGCGAACATAAATTTACAAATGACCTGTAGTAACTTGAAAAGGGACTGTTTTCAAGTAGAGATTAGTTTTTGGGAATCGCTAAATAAATATTTTGGTAATTAATTTGTTATAGTAACTATTGAAATATATGTTTGAGTTTTTCAATATATTTTTTGAAAAATACTTTTATTTTTATGAAACACCAATATACAATAATAACTAGTTGAGTTGAAACACTTTCTTCGCCAAATAAATGAGAAGGCCCTGTGTCTCGTGGTTTCATAGATTTTCCCCACTTGGAACTACTATTTTTGGAATTGCTGAATGGAAGTAGAATTGGAACTGCATAATTCTTACAACGTAGTACTAGACAATGAGGCGTACTATTTCATATAACATATATATCAATTTATTCAATCTCTTCAAATCTTTTTCAATCCTCTGCAAATAAAGCCCCACTTGTTGAGAGTCTCAAGTAGGTTGGGCAGTTGTAAGTTAAATAACTTTTTTCGAGATCAATTGCCCTAACACCAAACTGATATTTGTGCAATCGACGCGCGTTTCGCCAACAAAGTTAGCATCCTCAGGAGAAGAAAATTGATACCTAGTTTGTCTGGTTAGTCCTTATATACTAAAATTTGTTACCTGAGGTTGTATACCTGAAGTCCATTTTGGAATTTCTCGGTAATTAACTACCTGCAAGTTCTTAGTAATTATTCTCTTCCTAACGGAAGATTAAAAAGCGGGCTAAATGGGATAGGTCTCTTATCGCCATTCAT
>WOGO01006821.1:0-11528 GCA_015342085.1 Leptinotarsa defecta | reverse complement strand
GTTGAAGCTGGGATAATTCTGCAACCGTGTTAGGAATCACACGTTAAAAGGTAAGACCTCGTTAGTCCTTAGCTCGCACAAGTTTCTCAACTTCTGATGTATGGGGGCGACAGCCCCCATACATGATGAAACATGTATCTTAATATTTTAATTTGAAATTTAATCATTGTTGAAATCAGTAGGTACCCACCTTTTTTGGGGTGTATGAGAATTAACTTCTCGTAAGTTTGACTGTTGCTGTATCCACTGTTGATCATATTACAATATAAAATATTATTATTATTGCCTTATTGCGCACCATTATGAATTTTGTTAAACATAACTTATACATATCATTTGAATTTTTGTCAGTGAAAGGAGTATTAAATCATGACTGTTGATGTTATCATATCACTGGCTATATGCCCATATCGCATTTAGTGCCTTCAAAAGACTGTTCGATTTTTAGTCTTTGAAAGAGTTACTTTCAGTTGAGTTTGCACTTTTTGAATAAACTCGATAGGTAGAACACCAGAACTAAAGCACTGCTTATCGACTCACTTTTAGCTAACCAAACTAGATGATTAGTCATCTATCGCCAGGATGCTAACTTGGTTAGCGAACACATCTAGAGAGAGTGCTTTAGTTCTAGAAAATTTTATCTCACTAATAATTTAAAATCTATTTTTATTTAAATTTCAGGATAACTGCAGTTCTTTTGACAGGCTCATACCACTGTTGAATAGAAACATTGGCTTCCTAGCAATTGACCTGCCTGGACATGGATTTTCAACTCGCCTCCCCATTGGAATGAACTACCATTTCATGAATTATTTGATTGCGCTCCGAAGCATAGCGCATCAATTCAAATGGCCCAAAACCTCTTTAATGGGCCACTCACTTGGAGGAGTGATTTGTTACACTTATTGCATGCTTTATCCTGAGGACATTGATATGGTCCTATTCATAGATGGGTCGAAACCCATGGTCAGAAAAAATATTAACGTTCGCATAGCACAGGCCATCGATGCTTTTTTCAAATACAATTCATTCAACGAATCTTCCGAAGAACCGCCGAGTTACAGTATTGAAGACATGAAGAAAATGGTTGGCGCACCTAATAACAACTCTGTGTCACTTGAGTATGCCACTATTCTGATGGAAAGGAATATAGCACCATCTAAATTATATCCTGGTAATTGATTTTTTATATAACTAAATACGACAGGAAAGACAAAGCACTTTGAGTAATAAAGACCAATACTTACCAAGTTTGAGTATTAACAATGATGGGTCTTTTTGTTAATAGTGTTAACTGAAAATTCAATTGGTATATTAGGTTATAAAACTTTTAGATGTTCCACATTTCCTCTCTAGTAACTCGAAAAATTTATAAAATATGTAAAGATATCAAGTTGGTAGGTTAATATGATTGATCTAACAGTTGTTCATTTGAGTATTTCTCAACGTTTCGCTAGTGATTGACGTCTTTTTTTTAAGAACTTTATTCAGATAATGCAATCATGGTTACAATAAACATTTCAGCACTATCAAAAAAAAAAAAGTTATTCAAAGCAGCACCAACCTCAGAAAACTACCTAAAAACAATATAATAATACTTTGTGCAGTACAACAAAGTAATATTATCAAGATTGACTTAGGAATACATAATACAAATGTGAGTAAAATAAAAAACTTGATAGTAATTAATACAGAGAATTGAATAGATTTAAGCCGTTCCTTCGTTGAATATGCTAATATAAAAATTATTTTTCTTAAAGATACTGAAATTAGGGCTATCTGTTATTTCCGTGGAAAGAGAATTATAAGTTTTCATGCATAGTGTAATGGGATTATTTAAGCCAATATTAGTACTTACAGGTTCTAAAAAGACATTATAATGGGTACGAGTATTGTATTCGTGGAGATGATTAACGAAAGTGAAGTTGGTATTACATATGACTTGTTCATGTATAACCTTGTATGCAAATTTACCCTGCTCGATTTCTCCTGAATAGGCAGTACCTATCTTGGTTACATTGTATAAAGTATCAGCTGAGGTTCTGTAGTCAAGCCTGAATAACATTTTCACAACTTTGTTTTGAACTATTTTTACTTTTTTGAATAATGTCTGTCCACATGTACCCCATAAGGAATTAAATAGCTAAAAATTGATTAGAAATATGCATTTTATATTTGATGGAGTGAAGATGGGCGTAGGTAGGTTCTACAGTGATAGAGGACACTAACCATTGGAATTACTTTTTTGTCTACATGGGTGATATGGTTACTCCAGCATAGGCTTTCATCGACTATTAGTCCCAGATATTTGGTATTATGGACTCTCATTATTTCTTTCCTCCTATTTTCACTATGATGTCCTGTTGTTTCATGTTTTTCTGAGAGAAGAGTATAAAAGTAGTTTTATTTACATTGATCTGAAGTTTATTTTTTGCAAGCTATCTGTGATATCTTTCAAGGTCGGTATTCACTAGTGTTTTGAGTTGTTTCAAGTCTTTACCCTTATATACAATTATAAGTAGTTTCAGTTTGGCTTGAAATACCATCAACCATTGTCAATTGCGATCTAGAAGATATGTTTTTAGTAAAGAGAGAGCATTTAATCTTATTCCCATTTCTTCGATTGTTTCAAATAATATAGAGAATTCGTAGATCAACAAATACAGCAATAGTGTAGTGTTTATCATCCAGTGAAGAAGCAATGTGGTTAATGAAGTCTATAGTTGCACTCAGGATGCTATTTTCTTGGAATCCATATTGGTAATTGCCAAAGGCAACACATTTTTTCATGTAATTGATAATACGTTTCTTTAAAATAACTTTTTTTTAAATAACTTTTGACAGAGTCGGAACTACTGAAATAGGTCTATAGTTATCAATAATGTTATTTGGTCCTGATTTGTGTATAGGTGTTACCTTGCTGGATCGTCTATGTCGAGAGATAATATTGAAAACTTATAAAACATAATGTGTTCCAGAATTGTTCAAAATTTTCTACAATTTTCTAGTATTCTGAAGAATACTATATGAGTGGGAAGTCAGATTGAATAAAGGAAAACTGCTGACACTATACGGTGGTGTTGAGAGTAAAAACTTCCCGGGACCTCAAGGAGGAGTGAAAGAGTATATCTTCAATATCTGTCTTGAATTTTTTATCATTTTCATGAATTGATTTGGAGATTTAGCCCTGTGTTAAAGGGTTATACTGAAACATACACAATCAGTACAAGTTTCAGCCGCTAATTATATGATAATGTGAAAACAGGTTGTAATGTACAAAAAGTTTATTGAAAAAATTATTTCGGAATATTTCCACAAAAACTATTCATAACTCTTTAACAAACATATATTTGCAAAAAATGAGATTTGAATATTAAATAGCGTCAGTTTCTGAACCAAACAACCATATTAATATATTTCATTTATTCAAACTTGTCTGTTTTTGACAATTTTATTCTCTTCAAGGCATTATTATGTGAAGCATTGACTAGAGCTCACTTATTTATTATCTACTATGCTCATGTAGATTCAAGAATTAGGTGCGATGTTTATTTCTGGGGAGGGTCAACATCAACATCATCATAATTTTAAACAAACACTTAAAGCATATCTGTTAGAAAGTTGTCATTATACGCTAGCAAAATTTTATGGGTCTGTTCTTTTTACTATAGCCTTATTTGATTTTTATAATTAACTTTTAGTATTTTTATTTGATTGTGTTGGCAGTTTCCTATACAACTTTATATTGTCTTTATGGAAATAAAGTATTATTATTATTATTTAGTATAATAAATAGCATGAATTGACATTCTAACTAGCATTCTGCAGTCATAGAAAAATTTGTGATATTGTGATAAATAATTCGTTTTACTCTGCAGGAAAATTCTACTTCACGAGAGATCCAAGATTGAAAACAGGGACATCACTGTACTTCAACCAAGAAGATTTAGTGGAATATGCCCACCATATGAAGATGCCTATGTTACTTGTCAAATCTACAGAGAGTTCTTATTATGAACCAAAAGAGAATGTTTATCAAGTTTTAGATATCTTAAAAAAGACAAGCATTGACTGTGATTTTCATTATGTGCCAGGAACACATCATGTTCATTTGAATAATCCTGAAAATGTTGCGGACCTAATGCAAAATTTTATTCGACGGCACAATATTGAAGATAGAAGTATAGGAGGTATAAAGGATGATATTATTAAAGAAGAAAATAGAAAAAAATTAGTTCAAATTGCAGAAGTGTCTTGACACCATAATGAATTTGTAATAATTATTCTCAAAAATTATAATACACAAGGCAAAAACAGTTACCAATATCAATTATTTTCAGTAATATGGACAGTGATCTCAACTTTCAGCTATTCCTTTTAACACTTTTATATCAAGTATTTTCAGTACAGTAACTTATATTTCCTATCATAGAATCACTTTTATATTCAGTTTATAATTTTTCAATTAGATTCTACAACATATGATATTGAGACAACATAAAAGACAATTTTATTTTACATCACCACCTATGCAACCAAATTCCAAAAAAAAAAAAATACAAGGTTAGCATACCCAGGGCCAAGAATTAGGTTACTGGTCAAAATTTATAGCTAGATTTTATCCCGTTTATCAGGGAACCTACTCTTGAATCACACAGAGTCTGAAAAAAATTAAATTATTCCATGGTATAAAAAAGGGACAATTGTATAAATACCGTAGAAAATCGAAGCCCAAACACAACTCATTTATCATTCAACCCCAGACAACGCTGTTTTGACCCGCCGTAGGTATCAGCAGTGGTGCTACGCCAAACCACAAATGCGCTGCTGGAATTGTGCCCTTTATTGATATGCTGAAGTAAGGTCAATGACATCTCCCCTTATGAATATGCCAATAAATATAAATTGAGGGTTTTTTCATAGGCAAGAGTGAGTTCGTTCTCACTAAATATTTGCAGGTAGTTGCTACTTTCATTAAAGATGGAACCTTTTAGTGATACATTCAGGTTCACAACATAATGAACAGAAGCATGATCTGATCACCATGATGAATGTATTAAGTAAAGTACAAGCTTATTGGAGATTACACTTAGAATCAGACGTGAATACACATTCTGTCTGTTCCGTTTGAAATCTGTTTTTCTGTTAATCAGCTATCGCCCCCATACGAACGACAACTCTCAGAAGTTGAGAAACTTGTGCGAGCTAAGACTAACGAGGTCTTACCTTTAAACGTGTGATTTCTAACACAGCCATTATTTTAGCATCTCGGTTCTTCTTTTGATTACCCTACCAGTATTTTTTTAAAATAGTAAAGAAATAATACTCCATATTCTATTTTTTTTTTAAATAACTTTATTCAATCATCTTCCTCCTGCTCTACAAAATCTTGAGTTTTCACATCCAGATCTTCCCCATATTGTATAATATAATCTATTGCTATTAAAACATCACTTATATTTTCGTGAGATTTTCTATTGAACGGAATAAAGCGTACCAAAGAATAATCGTTGAGTATCGTGCCGATTGTCTCAGTAAAGTTTTGGTATTTCTTGCTAAACCCTACATCGGTTGACAGATCAAAATCACGTAATAACATACGTGAGTCAGGTTCTAGAAATGACTCAAGTCTCTTTTTAGCACTTTTACTCAAGAGATCCATTTTTGATAAGATATTCACATGAGGCAATTCTAAGTTGACCATAACACTGAGGGCAGACATTGCTCCTGATATAAATTTAAATGGATCAGTCATAAATTGTACATCTATAATATAAACGCAGCAGATGCTGAATTCCCAATCTTGCAGTTGCTTCGCCAATTTCTTCATTGCTGTAAGATGCATATAAAGTTCTATTTGACCTGGACAATCAAAGAGTATGTAGTCTTCGTCTTGATCGCCTATTTTGTCACGCAACCAATCAGAGTTTTCTAATAAATACTCAATGCAAAATACTAGGCCCCCATTGGGACCGAATTGGAGATCTTCGTCTTCCATCGTGTCTTGAACTTGTATTAATTCTCTTATATCAACCAAAGGATTGTACTGGAAATGTTCTGCTGCTGGATCCAAATTCACAACTTTAATATTTCTTTTTATTTCCACACCATGCTGAACTAGTGTATGGCAATATGTAGACTTTCCACAACCAGCTGGACCAATCACTAACTGTGCATATCTCATTTCGAAACAATTTTTACCTTATTTTATTTTCAAAATATTTAAAATTCTTTTTACAAGTAAACTCACTATACTGTTTATCAAAAAGTAAACACTGAAGATAACTTTTAGTCTTCTTCACTATATGGACATCACAAATGTCAATATTTATTTTTTCTTCTTTCTCTTTGGTTTATTGGGCTCAGTAACTAAGACCATTATCCAGATCCGACGATTATTCAA
Organism: Leptinotarsa defecta; assembly: GCA_015342085.1. NCBI lineage: Eukaryota > Metazoa > Arthropoda > Insecta > Coleoptera > Chrysomelidae > Leptinotarsa > Leptinotarsa defecta. The sequence goes on along the minus strand of WOGO01006821.1, from coordinate 5,125 downwards.
CGGATTCATTATCGCCCTTCGCTTGGAAATAGTCCTGCTCGAAACAGTACTACCACCCATAATACTTTTTACGCATTTTAGAATTCTTCTATCACATATGTCTGATGACCTCGTCAACATCCAGCCTGATTACTGGCGTAGGAGGTCACTAATCCGCTTAATACGTATTTCAGTTCTCTTTATAATGGAGCATTACATCATTCTCATACACACCTCACTTTTGGACTCGATTCCGACCACATCTACATGCCATTTTTGAGAGCTGTCGTTATAGGCACAATCGTTCTCTGCCGCGCTCGGAAAGGAAGTTCAAAACAAATGTATATTCTGCATTCTGCGTAATATGGTCTTCTGTCACGCAATGAACAGAACATTACAGCAGTGTGTCAAACATGACGAAATAAAAATCGTACATCGCAAGTTAATATCGTACTTGTCGTACTCTCAAAAATACCTTTTGTTGACCATAATTGTTCTATAAACTCTGGGCTATATAATGATATTACATATGAACGAATCTAGTGTTGTCATATCAACAAATCCAATGTAGTCCAATTACGGCTTCTGGAATTTACGGCTTTGTTTTCTGACTAACTTCTGGATAGTATCTGTGTTGAAACCATAAGTGTTGGCAATACTAGATTACAGGTACATTAAAAAAATCTGTTTAAAATTCTGTTTTTCCGTTAACCAGCTGTCGCACCCCTACGAACGACAACCCTCAGAAGTCGAAACTTGGGGGAGCTAAGGATTAACGAGGTCTTACCTTTTAACGTGTGCTTCCTAACACGGGTTGAACGATAGCAAGTGAAGATCAATCGTTCAGACTAGGGCTTGAACCACCGACCAACACGGAAGTCAATTCGAGTGAGTGAACAAAGCACCCACGCCGAACCGCTTGGCTACCGACCTGAAGAAAGAGAACTGTAGAGGATATTGGGTTGTTTTAAGTTTTGTCCGTTTTTATGCTTTGAACAGTTATCACAATAAATTCTTATTTAATTGAATCAAAATAGAAGCCATTTGAATCAGTGCATTTTTGCCAACGTAACACAAGTCAATTAATTCCGTCCTCGGGATTCGATGACGTCAACGAAGACCGTTTTTCCCTTGTTCTCTTTGCAGAAGGTTCTACCAGCGAGAAAGTGACCAAAATGCTTGAAAAGATGGTAATTGATTGGCAAGAAGTCTGGGGAGTATGGTGGGTGAGGTAGAACTTCGTTTAATTTCGGACGGTGATATATGAACCTTGCGGACGGGCGTTGTCTTGGAGTAGGATTCGACCTCTTCTGTTGACCAATACCGGCTATTACTGACGGAATTTTCGGTACATTTAGTTGATTTCCTAACAATAGGACTCTGCCGTGATGGTCTGACCTGGTTGCAGAGTTGTACTGAATCATACCAGTCGCTGACCACCATACAGTAACCATGGTCCTGAACTTCTCATGTTTTCAACATAGGTGAGGATCTGATCAAAAAAAGGATCATTCTGGTTGCGCAAAAGCAAAAAACACCTCGAAACATGACAATTCTTGTCGTTAGTTCAAATCGTGGTGCACCCAGTTTTCGAGCTTACTGACCTTTCCAATACGTTCCAAACCATCAAAAACCGCACGGGAGCTAACGTCCAGTTCTTCTGAAATCTCACGCACTGTTCGTGATAGGTCATTCTCCACCAGGGTCTGCAAATCCTCGTTATGGATTACTGTCAGTCGACCACTTGGGGGCTCATGTTTGAGCCAAAAATCTCTAAAACGAAATTTCTCAAACCAACGTCGAACAATGCGTTCGTCACAGTATCATTGCTAAATGCCTGGTTAATTTTTCAGTTGTTTCGACAGCGCTGTGGTTAAATTTGAATTAATAGAGAAACTAAGGTAACCATTGCTTAACGGAAAATAGACAGAAATTAAAATTAGTAAAAAAATGAATGGCATCAATGTATAGAGTACAAAATTCTCTATCGATCAGTAGATACCACGACACAGTAGAATAAATATTTGTCAAGATATGGAGCTACATAAATTCATGACATTAAAACAGACAAAACAACATAATGAATCTAGTTGATGGCAAATTACTTCATCAGAAAAGTAGTGTGTTTAGGCTAGGCAAGGCATTTGCTAATGAAATGTTTCCAAGATGCTTTCTGTGGAAATTTGAATTTAAAATAAAAAATAATGGTACAACTTGCTTTTTGAATACTCAACATTTTAAAATCTATTTAAAATCTTATTCTCAAACCAGACGCAAATACTGTCTCTCGACGTGTGTTTCCCTAACATATTTTTTGCTGAGGTATTGATGCCTCTAATATCAAGAGGTGTTATGACAAGTGATTTACAAAAAAAATTGGCACAAAATTTGAAAAAATTGCGATTATTTCTAAGACTGTACAATTTTCTCCATTCAACTTTTCCAGCACAAGTGCTTTTTGTTTTCCTACCACCCTGTAGGTAATTATTTGATCGAATTCAGCAAATACATAATAAATTCACGACTTTCAGCAATAAGACTTGTAAAACCAAGCCTGGCAATGCATTGCATGCAAATATTATTTCAAACTTGGATATTAGTAACTTTCCATTAATTATTTCCACTATTATTAATTATAAATACGGGACTAATGATAAAAGGGTAATGAAAAAAGTAACACCATTTGAAGCATTTATTTTAATTCATACTTATTAAACAGTTATATTACACAAAATTAACATACTAATTTTCCTTTAAATATTAATGGGAAAGAGGGTCGAGTTTTTTAGGTTCATTCAAAGAAATGATCTGAAAAATGAAAGAAATAAGACACCTATAACGGTCTTTTGAGAAAAATAAAGTATGTACTTACCTAACCATAATAATAAATGTGTAACTACAAATCTTTGCAATAATGAAAGTTGGAACAATTTCATATCTCTAAATGAAACACTTCACATTAAAATGCATTTTTATATGCAACTTGTACACATATCTACTTGTATATGTACTTGACAGATGTAGTTAATAAGCACGAGAAACATAAGAATTTTTTTTGGTATTTCACGATTGAATAAAAAATAGTATACCTATTCTAAAGGATTATTTGCAACTAATTCAATTACATCAATAACCTGTTATATTTTTTACAAGATTCATGTTCACCTATTACACATACCTTTGTTTCCCTCAATCCAGATGTTACTTTTTATATTCTTTACATGTTTTAGTTGAATTGTACTTAGAACAAACTTTTACAAATTGCATTTCGTGCAAATCCCTCTTTAACAATTTAAAATGAAATTACTAATAACTTTGCAGACTGAAAAATAATTTGAAAGTACCTGCCATTCCAGTGCTTGAAAATCAACATTATTTCTTAGACTGCTTTTGAAAATATTTCCTTACTATTTACCACGCTGATCAATTTCTTCTTTATATAAAACAAAACATTAAAAATTCTTGATTCGTACACCAACAATGTTATCTAATCACTTCAAAGATATTCAAGGAAATTTAGAATAGTAATATTTTTATTCTGTAGCAACTTAGCATCCTTGAAGAAATCATACTTATTTCATTACTTGCTCTAGAGATTCAGCATCTTGTTTCGTATAGCCCACTTCTTCCGATATATCTCACCCACTTGATGACATCATGGTCCGAATAATTGAGCTTGGGTTCAAATACTTTGAGATATCTCACTTTGAAGCCTGATGGAGCAAACGGTACCTCAAAGTTCATTGAAATGGGGGGACGAGTCCATTTCTTTTTCGTGTCCGTTTCGAGCAACTCAATTTCTGCAGAAAGCTGAGTTTCTTTCATGCCAGCCATGCGTTTGATCCTGGGAAGAGGTCACAAATAATAAAAATGAAGAAAGAGACACTTGAGGGAATTACTCAAATCTTTCAAGGTTTGAAGAACAATCATCATTGACTACTTACTTCCATACAATGGCATTTTCGGAGGCTTTGTACTTGGCTTTTCCTTTCAGACAAATCAACTGAACCCCGGAAGTATTCAATGGAGTGGGTATCTTGACTTCTATCTTCTGTCCAAGGAGAGACGGTTTGAAGTTACTCTTGAGTACTACTTTGACTTCCATTTTAGTACGTCCTACCTCACGCACTAATGGTATAACTCGAAAAGGAAGAGATATGTCTTTTGTTGTCCTGTATCTATAAATATACGAAACATATTTTACTTAGTGATGATTGCAAAACTTTTGAACAACACCAATACAATAGTTTTTCAATTTATACTACGATCTCCAAATTTTGGGAAAACAGCCTAATAAAACCAATTTATAGACGTGATTTGATTTTCAAAGCTTTTCGAACACATAATTTACGAACAACTAGTAAAATACGTTGATATAAATAATCTTCTGAGTCCTCATCAATTTGGATTTCGGAAAGGAAAATCGACGTCCGATGCAATAAACTTTCTCACAAATAGTATAAAAGACACCTTTGATAACCAAGAAAAATATGTGAGCGTTTTTACAGACCCTACTTCAGCATTCAATTCTGTAAATCACTCGATTTTATTGGCCAAATTAGATTTCTATGGAGTGAGAGTGTCTGCCTGGACATGATGAAGTCATACCTTAACGAAAGATATTGAATTGTTGATCTAGGAAATACCAAAAGTGAAAAAAGAAAAATTTCAAGAGGAGTGCCACAAGGGTCAATATTGGGGCCACTTCTGTTTCAAATCTATATAAATGACCTGCCTCACGTGATAAACTCGTCAGACATAGAAACTATATTGTATGCAGATGATGCAATCTTGGGCCAAAAAATATATAAAATAGATTATCCTCATATGATCCATACTAACATATTAGAGAAAGCTCGATCATGGTTCACACCAAATGACTTGATCTCAATGAACAAAAAACAGAAACTTCAACTTTTGAAACAATTTGCTTACATCGAGATAACAAAAATTCTACCAAATTTTTGGGAGTTCAAATAGATTCCAACCTGAAATGGATAGACCATATAAATAGCTTGTGTAGTAAGTAAACTTAGTAAGACAGTTTTTGCTATCAAAAGAATTAAAAAAATAGTAAATCAAAGTGCGGCACTTGCAACATATCATTCACTTTTTCATTCAGTCCTTAGGTATGGTATAATCAGTT
>WOGO01006819.1:0-11528 GCA_015342085.1 Leptinotarsa defecta | reverse complement strand
GGGACTTTTATGGACAGAGTAAACTCAAAAATTTTTTATGACGCTGAGTCTACAGAGGAGATGAATGTCGAGCTTATGCCTCCAATTGACCTCCCTGTGAATTTAGATCAGGAGCGAGAGCTTCTCAACTCTCCACCTCCTGATCCAATAACTGAACCTAAACAAAAGGTTTGGTGGTGCAGCCAGGAAACGACTGAATCGTCTCCTCAAGAGCGGGGTACCTTATCAAACCACCTTGCACCAAATTCTTAAGCGGTGTACGCAGAATCTGCCTCAGGTGGAGGAACAAACATCCCATAAGCAGGTTATCAAAACATTTTCGCTCTAGTGATGAGTCACCAAAAACAGAGGCGAAAAAGCCCTGCACGGTTGAATCTATGGCATCGTCAGGTGTAGTTGATGTGCAAAAACCCTCATATGGGAAAGTTGTCGCAGGTATAAAGGTGAGAATCTTGCATCTTGACTATCCGACTACCCCATTAACGATGAAACAGCAGAGCATATACTTTCTACCTGCCCCGCTGGGGATCGAATCAGGTTTTTAGATTTCGGCAGAGCCGTACTCTCACCATCTAACCTGAGAGACCACTCACCATACAAACTTATCGGCTTCGTTAAGAAGCGGGGTTTATTTGGTCGAGTGTTAATAGATGTGAGCCACAATAAACCATTGCGGGTTGCGCCCATTCAGCCTTTGCAATCCAAATTAACTAATATATCAGCTGTGAGTGAAGTTCAATCAAAACCAGAATGTCATTATATCATAAAGTCTAGAAAAGGAGTCTTTCCTACAGAATTCAAAACTGCAGTTATCAAACCCATTCATGGAAAAGAATGTTGAGTCTCTTTAACAAATTATAGACCTATCTCATTAATTAGTAACTTTCGAAAATTTCCGACTACAATTTTTTTAACAAAAACAAAATAATTTCGCCCAATCACTTTGGCTTTCAAGTAAACAAATCAACATCATTTACTACAAAAATGTACCATGAAATAGAAAAATCACAGGCCTGCCATTGGAATATTTCTTGATCTTGCAAAGACCGTGGACACTGTGGACCATACTCAGCTGTTGCAGGCCTTGCTGCAAGATGTGAGAGTTCATGGAAATGTCCACAGCATATTCAAATTATATTCGAAAGACCGCCGGCAATTAGTGAAAATAGATGGTTATGTGAGCAAGAAAAGGGTAGTACAGTGTGGAGTACCACAAGGGACGGTTTTGGGACCGATAATTTCAAGTATTCACATTAATAATTCACTAACTTCACTAATATCTGGCGAAATAGTAAGTTTTACTGACGATACTGTCATTTTTCATTCCGGTGAAACATGAACAAGATCTACACACCATCATGGACTGGTTCAACCATAAATTGTTAACTATAAATATTGATACTCAATTAAAAATTTCTAGAAGTGGAGAATCATAGGAATATTTTGGGAGTTCCGCCTACTGAAAATGTAAAGTATTTAGGGATGAAAGGGGTGGATGGTGAGCAATTGAACACAAGCGAACCTGCTAGAGAAGACGTCTTTTCGAATAGTCTTGTACTATGTTGTTGTAATTTGGTCAGACGCTGTTTCTTGTTGTGTAATTATGACATTGAGAGTGAGTTTTTGATTCAAATTCACGAATGTTATTTCGGAATATAACCTTTGTCCTCCCAGTCAACACACATTCCACTAATCATGTACGGCGCAGTAGCAGACGAAATATTTGGTACTGCAATTGTGTAAAACTTCCAAAGGAAGAAAGAAAGCTATTCATTCCATAATAAACTCTTCAAAAAGATAAGTAAATCATGCAATGCCATGAAGTTACTTCCAGATACAAACTGGAAGGAAACCCCCACCCTCGAACAACTTACGCCACCTAAACATTGGATTGCACATGAGAAATGTCATACTGTCATATCAACAACCAGATATTCATAGGTCTAAATTCCAACTATGGCAAATCGGCCATGTTTGGTTTTCATTACCCCATCCTCTATCTCAGAGGAGAGCATTCTTTCGATACCCATCTTTTCAATCTGTATTTGCTATTACAAACGTATATTCTACAAATTCCGATAGTCAACCTGCATCATCACCCGCATGATAGTACCTAATGTGGCTTTCCTTCGCTTCGAGTCCACTCAAAGCCAATCTTAGCACTAATTCCTATAATCAGTAATTGACTGACACTTAAATGACTTGAATTAATGACTGAAGTCACCCGCTTTTCAATTACGAAATGTTCAGCACCATAGCCAATAATTAGTAATATAAGTTCATTTTTGGACTCTGGAATGTACTGCCTCTGGCACCGGATTATACAGGGTGGTAACGACTTTATTCCATTTGGCGCCTTAGAGTTTTCATTAAAATTGTGTATTTTACAGATAGAATTGATTTGGAACGGTTTGAAATGAAAATAGTGTTAGGTGTAGGTTGAGTGAGAAATCTAATGAAGTTAAAAACCTTATAAAGCAACATGAATGATATATTTTATATGTGATGGAATTGGCCGATCATCCATAACATATTCAATCAAGTACTTTATAATGAGATTTTTGCCGAATAATTTATAAAACCGCAACACCTGTTTCACTATACATCAGCTTCCTCAGATGTGATTATGTCACCTGAGCAACCCATTGAAACAGGCAAGTAATAAATGTGTATTTTCTGATCGAGTCATAAATATAGTCAAATAGAATCAACCACTTGGGCACTTGTACATAAAAGTGTTAACAATCAGTACCTACTCGAAACATCCCAAATGGTTTCGTTCTGAATATCCATCTGTGTTTTCGACATTAAACTTTCTTTTCGAGAGAAGAGGGCGTTTCAATGATATACGATGAAAAAATACAAAAATGCTAAGTTAAAATTAAAATAAAAGAATCAACATAAAAAACCCAAGCAGATGGATTTTATATACGACTGCTCGATAATAGAGGGCGTTTCAATGATAAACGATGAGAAAAAAATACAAAAATGCTGAGTAAAACTTGAAAGAATGAACATGAAAAAACCCTAACAGATGGATATTTTGTACGACTGCTCGATAATAGAGTTATGAAAAGCTAATTTCCTAAAAAAAATTTATAATACAAAAATAAAAATCAATAACGAAATGAAATGTTTCTAAAGTAAGCAGTTCTACGAAAAACCCTACAGTACCCGCCTGTATCGGCTAAGGAATGTTTTTAAAGTAAATTTCTCATTGACAAAATGGTCGAGTCATAAATATAGTCAAAAAGGATCAACCACTTGGGCCCTTGTCTTAACCCATAAAAGTGTTAACAATGAGTACCTACACAAAACATCCCAAATGGTTTCGTTCTGAATATTCATCTGTTTTTTCGACAATAAACTTTCTTTTTGAGAGAAGAGGGTGTTTCAATGATATACGATGAAAAAATACAAAAATGCTAAGTTGAAATTAAAATAAAAGAATCAACATGAAGAACCCAAGCAGATGGATTTTATATACGACTGCTCGATAATAGAGTTATGAAAAGATAATTTTCTTACAAGAATGTATAATGCAAAAATAAAAATCTATAACGAAATAAAATGTTTCTAAAATGAGTAGTTATAGGAAAAACTCTACAGTACCCGCCTGCATCGGCTAAGAAATGTGATTAAAGTAACTTTCTCACTGACAAAATGGTCGAGTCATAAATATAGTCAAAAAGGGTCAACCACCTTGCCTCTTGTCTTAATCCATGAAAGTGTTAACAATGAGTACCTACTCGAAACATCCCAAATGGTTTCGTAGTGAATATCCATCTGTTTTTTTCGGAAATATACTTTCTTTTCGAGAAAAGAGGGCATTTCAATAATAGGCGATGAAAAAATACAAAATTGCTAAGTAAAAATTAAAATGAAAGAATCAACATAAAAAAAACCCAAGCAGACGGATATTTTGTACGGCTGCTCGATAATAGAGTTATGAAAAGTTTATTTCCTAACAAGAATTTATAATAAAAAATCAATAACGAAACAAAATGTTTCTGAAGTAAGTAGTTGTAGGAAAATCCTTACACATATATTTCGTGAATATTCTGTTGATTAATAGTGTGAACAAGTTAAATCAGTGAAATAATTGTGTAGTTATGGTGTGTTAGATTATGAGTAGTTGAATAAAATTGTTAATTTAAATGGGTAAACTACAAAATTAAAAACGCACAGAGGCGTAAATATGAAATTTGTAGGTATTTATTACTTATAAATAATAAAAATCACGCGCTAATAGATCTGGGAAGTAGGTTTCTTCCTGGTTAACAGAAAAAACCAAACAGATGTGATTTCAAAATAATGTTGACACAAACATTTCATATCAACAAAGGTTCTTATTAGAAGTGTAGCACTTGTAGATAATCATGTAGATTGAAGAAAAGATAATATATGTAAATTTAACATCAATAGTTCGTTTCACGGTAAATAATCTTGGGACTAAGAATTATTACACAAGCGTCATCAATACCTGACGTGGTATAACATGATTTTTAAATCACCCTTCTCTTCTACAGGTAAAAAACAAAGTTTACGTTTGCATCTCATCAGAGAGAGAGCTTTTTTCGGGATGATAGTTCGCATTAAGTACATCTAAGAGAGATAGCTATACAAACGAGAGTCGTCGACAATTTCTATGAAGTAGTAGTATCGTTCAACTGTATTATAGTATTTATCGTAAAGTTTTCGTAAAGTTTCACAACTAATGGATAACGGGTATTTAAGATTCAGCAGTAAATGAACTGTATATCGTTATGATAAATTTTAACTTAAGTTTAATTTTATGAAGGGTAATGTTCCGCATACTGGAATATGTACGTAACTGTTCAAAAAATAAGGTGAATGTTCAAGTTTCGCGCGATTTTTTTATTTTGATAAACTCGGCTCGAACATATTTAGTTTATTGGTGAGAGTTATAAAAGTTACAAGTGTTTTGCGCATTCGACGATTTTCTGCTATCGAAAAATGGTGGATCAGAGAATTTGCATCGAATTTTGTGTGAAAAATGGAATTAAGTGCTCAAAAAAGACTTGAAATGTTTAGAGTGGTATACGGTGATTGTACTCTGAATCAGAAAAATGTTCACAAGTGGTAAAAGCTTTTCACAGGAGCTCGAGAAGCTGTGAATGACGATGTTCGCCCTGGACACCACATCACATCAATAATCAATGAACTTGTTGAGAAAGTGAAGAAAACTGTTATAGAAAATCATTGAATCACTATTAGAGGAGTTGTTGACGATGTCGGCATATCGGTTGGCCCATGTTATGTCGGAAATTTTGGGCATGAAGGGTGTGGCAACGAAGTTCGTTCCAAAATTGCTGAATTTTGACCATGCATGAGCACCGCTCAGGAATTATTAAATGACGTATACCGCGATTCAGATTTGCTCAAAACCGGTGACGAAAAATGAGTATATGTTTATGATATCAAAAGCAAACTTCAAGTTCCATCAAATGTCAAGTTTATGCTTACTGTTTTCTTCGATTTTCGTGGCATGGTTAGGTTAGGTAAGGTTAGGTCCAAAGTGAGTGGGTCTATTCGACTTTTCACCACAACCCGGAAGGGTTTATTGTAGCTCACACCTTTTCACTCCAAATAAACCCAGCTCCTTAACGAAGCCAATTAGTTTGTATTGCGAGTGGTCTCTCAGGTCAGATGGTAAGAGTACAGCTCTGCTGAACTCTAAAACCTGATTCGGTTTCCAGCGGGGCAGGCACAAAGTATGTGCTCCGACAGTCCGAGTCTCTGCATATGATGATTCAAATGACAGTGACCTGTAAGAAGGCCTGTAGTCCAACAACTGTTTGGTATCAAGCTTCGAAGGGTGAATTAACGCCTTGGAGTGAGCCAATCCTGGAAGATTCTGCCAGAAGTGACAGGTTCTGTTCCGATGAAGCTATTTGCAGACCCCTTTTTTGCAATTTGCAAGGGAGTCAGCAGCCCTATTGCCTTCTAGGCCAGTATGGCTAGGAATCCAGACCAGAGACGTTTTTCTATCGAGGACAGTCGTTTTTGGCAATCTGCTACCAATTTATACGATGCTCGGTAGGAGCCAAGAGCTTTCAACGCCGCTTGACTGTCCGAAAATATTTTTATTGACTTGTGTATGAGGTTGGATTCTTTCAATCCCTCCACACACAATTCAAAAATGCTTGAAATATAGTCGCAAAGGTTCCTAGGCAGGTTGATAAAACACCTGCACCAGAACTGGCATCACTGTTGGCAAGACAAGCCTGTCTTTGTTAGGCAGAGAGCTTCGCCTTAGCCGTTTTCTGTAAAGCTTTCGGCTACCAGGCAATTGCACCATAAGTTATCACATCGCATGAATCCAAAGGATTTGTTTGGGATCTGAACCCCAAGTTTTACCACAAATCGCATCACATAAATCCCAAAGATTTGTTTGGGATCTGAACCCCAAGTTTTACCACAAATCCTTCGACGTGTCCATAGGGACAATCTGGCTTTATGTAAAACTTTTTCCAAGTGTGCGTTTCAGGTCAGTTTTTTATCAAGGAAAATGCCAAAATATTTCACCTCCGTTCCAAATTGAGGAAGAGTGGCATTAGATCGTCCAATTTTCTCCTCCTAGTGAAGGGAATTATCAGTTTTGCTGGGGTTGACAGACATCTGCTACCTCAGGCACCAACTGTGAACAACATCCAACGTCCTTTCGAGGATATTACAAACTACCCTTCAGGATGTGGACCTTACCTGGATGAAGTAGATGAAGGCCGTTTTTCCTGGTCCTGATTATCGAAGGTTCCACTGGTGAGAAAGTTATCGGAGTGTTTGAAAAGATAGTAGTTGGTTGGTGAGAGCTCTGGTGAGTATGATGGTTGGGGCAGAACTTCAACACACAATTCTTTTCATTTTCGCACGGTGATTTTATGGAACGTGCTGACGGGCATTGTCTTGGAATAGGATCAGATCTCCTGTGTGTACCATTGCCGGCTACTTCTGACGCAATTGGTGCAGTGATGATTTGGCCCGGTTGCAGAAAGTTAAAGTGAATCACACCAGCCGCTGACGACCAAAGAGCAACCATGATCTTTTTGTGGTGGGTTTTCGCCTTCGAGAAGTACTTGGGTGGCTGATCGGTGTCCAACCACTATCCTGAGCGCCTCCTATTGTCGAAGAAGATGTACTTTTCATCACTCGTGACTATCTGATTCAAAAAAGGATCCTGTTGGTTGAGCAAAGAAGAACAGACATTGGAACGTGACAATTTCTGTCGATCGTTCAAATCGTTTGACATTTAAACTGACAAAACTTTTCAAACAACTTAATAGATAGTGACCCTGAACAGAAAAAATCAAATGTTTTATTTGTTGCATTGCGTGAAAAAACTTATTTTTTATCTAAAATACATTCAGTAGTAAGCACTTAACACATTTATTTTTTCCCAGTGAGACTCTTTCTTGTACAATTTCGTTTGTAGAAAGCATCTGGAAGTCTCTCTGAAGCGTCCAACAGTAGTCTGTCATCATTGAGACGCTCCATCTTTCCTGCTTTTTTCCATACGGTGTTCTGCTCAGACCGATCATCAGCTCCAGAGATTCGTCTACTCAAAACTTGTCTACATTTTTATCTCCAATAATACAACCATTACCAAGAAAATCATCATATTTTGTGAATAATTCAAGGCATTTTGTCGAACTACTAGGGGCAATTTTCGACGTGGAAAGCCTTTACACAACGTTCCGGTCGAAGAAGCACTCCAAATCGAACAAAGAAAGTTACCCGAAGACGGGGACTTGGAAGATAAAATGAACTTACCCATAGAAGTAATTATAGAGTTACTAGGATGCTATATCATTTCCAACTGAAGGACGGATTCTTTACACAACATGGGGGACTGTTAATGTGATCGCCATTTTCACCAGTTATAGCCTACATATATATGGGGTGGTTTGAAACTCTGGCCATTGAAGAAGCTCAGAAAAAACCCCGAGTTTAGTTGAGATACGTTGTCAACACCTTTATAATATGGAATCATGGGAATACTGAACTAGATGCCTTCCTGAAACACATCAACAGCATAAGACTTTTTATCACTTTCACAATGGAGAAGTAAATCAACAACGAATTGTCATTCTTAGGCGTATTGATGAAGAGGACCGATACTAAGTGGAAAACATCTGTATACCGAAAACTCACTTATACAGAACAGTATCTGAACCACGAATCCAACCACCATCAATTTACTAAAATGAAAATCATTAAGATTCTATTATATTGTGTTTTCGAGCTCTATAATACGAAGGAGGATCTCGAGAAGGAACTAGAAAACATCAAAAATGATTTCAACGGAATGGCTACTCCAAAGCGATGGTAGAATAGACTTTGGCTAGACGACAGCAGGAGCCTCGCAAGGAAGAGAGACCATCACAACCGGTGCTTGCACTTCCCTACATCAGAGGATTATCGGAAAGGATAAGAATTGGGTCCAGGTACAAAATCAGAATCTGCTTCAGATCCGGAAACACTATCCGTAGCAGCCTCACGAAAACTAGGCCACTAAACGGGGACTGTGATTCCAAGAATTGCATTTACCGGATACCCTGTGAGTGCGGAAAATTCTATATCGGTGAATTTAAGAGGCCATTGGAAGTTCGCATTGCCGAGCACAAGAAACACACACAGTGAGGGAAAACCAGTAAATCAGGAATAGTAGAGCATGATTTGGACCCTTCAACGTAACATCGAGTGGTCTCTAGCTGTGATCATACACAAGGAGGAACACAGGTTTAGGAGGAAGTTTGAAGAAGCCGCATACATGTTGTGCAACAATGTAATCAGTCAAGCTAGTATAAGAATACGCAACATATGGAAACACAAAATCAAGCGAAAAATGGCCAACTCCCACAAAACGGTAATTTTCCGCTAAACCGTTGAATGGGAAAGAGGAAAGAGGAGATAAGGTGGAAGTATTCGAATGACCCCTAAATCGTCGTCTCTCGGTGGAACTACTCCAATCATCACCCAAGACGATTGTGGAAACTAACAATCGAAATGTTATGAACTAACTTGGCTTGGAATCTCTTAATATTTTATTTATCATTTTTTGTTTGAATGTGTTATTTTTTTATTTGTACTTTATTTCACTGCAATTTAATTTTAGAGTTTTTTGCGTGATATTATTTTTATTTTCAGCTATTGTTTTTTAATTTTTCATTGGTATCGGTTTTTCAGGGATTTTAAATCATTTTATATAAAATTAGACAACAGGATTCCATACTAATGAAATTCATCATGAATCATTGTCAATCACCTTCAAACAAAGTCTGATTTTGAGTATTCAAAACAATTTCCATCTCACATTACAAATTGCTTCATCAATTCTAGCTTTATGTGAAGCGGTGGTAGAAGAACTCCATGGGGATGCCCAGAAATATCACGCAGGACGTTCTTTTCGCCAACGTTAAGCTCCCTCAGAGGCCAACATTCGGATTCAGTGATTTGCTCGGTATCTATATCCCACAGACACAAAAAAAAAAGAATTTGGTAAACCCAGATTGTTGTTCGAGCAACATGCCCACTTTTTTCGAATCACTACACAATTGCCAACCGTGATCTACATATTTTGTTTTTTAAAGTATCAATTTCAGGTTCTTGTAGGTTTCCTTGAGGTATATGAAATGTCCATTACTTACTTCCATTATAAAGCAGAACTGCTTTAAAGCTTCTTTTGAAGCACTTTTGCGTTTTGCAGAATATCCTGATGTTCTGGAATACTTTGAATACTTTTTCAGTTTTCAGAACAACCAAATACATATAAATTAGTTGAAAACATGCAGATAGCTTTTTTATTGCAAACGAGTGTTATTAGTGTGAAACGTGATTTAATCGATGATTTCTGGAGTGATGACCTCTTTTGGGTAACCTGACATTTGACGTTACTTGTGCACTATCAATTTCAGCCACCATTGAAATTGATAGTGCAGGCCTCCTAAAGTATTTATCAAGCGTTTCCTCGGTTTTACTGATGGTTTCATGCGCAGAACGAAGCCCACTTTTCTTCATTTTTGTTGAAACTCACGAAGTTGCTTGATTTTAATGGATTTTCAATGCAAACTGAATGACGCAGCCTAATCAAAATTTGGAAGTCATCTATCAAAAGCCAAATAGGCCTCCTATCATCCAAACAAGAGCTCTAGCTGATTCAATTGGTTCGTTTTCACTTGTAGATGAAAATATAGTTTTTAAATTATCTTCACATATGTTCAATGGGCTCACGTATGAAGATTGGCTGTAAATCAAATTAACCAAAAGAACAATTTGTTCAGGCCAGTTTCGACTTACCTAGAATGTAGGTTAATGGACTGACACCTAGCAAGAAACAACTACTTTCCTGGCTAATACCACGAAGGGCGTTGAATTATAGCCGTTGCAGGAATTTTCACTGAAGTATTTCCTGCATATGTTGTCAGAGATACAACGTCTGGAATCGATTTTCAATTATAGAAATTGACATGCTTACTTCTGGTTTTCTGCTATTTGACTTCTCGTCGGTGTAAATTAGTGGCTATCATCTACCTAATGTTGATGATATTCCATAAATGAAAATCAAATTCGTTTCAGAGTATCATTCCTCGAACTAGGCTGAAACGAACGACAAATAACAAATTTGGCATGGCTCAATCTAGTAAATAGGTACTAACCAACTGCATATCCAAATTCGCCTAATTCCTCGTATAAGGAAAGAAAACTTCACATATATATTCAGTGGGCAATAGTGGGCATATTTGATGACTGGCTGTGAATCAAATTAACTAGAAGAATAATTTGTTCAGGCCATACTCCACTCACCTACACTGTGAGTTAATTGACTGAAACCTATCAGAAAACAACTACTCCTCTGGCTGATACCACGAAGGGCGTTGCTTTATATCCGATAGATGTCTGTGCAGGAATACTCACTGAAGTACTTCCTGCATACGTTGTATGCTGCGTATGTTGAACTGACACCTGTTAAATATAATCCAACGCCCTTCGTGGTTTTAGCCAGGGGACTACTTGTTTTCTGATAATAATAATAATAATTTTTCTTTTTCTTTTTGACATGATTGAACACGTATAGAAATCGTCAGGTACATAGAAAATAGCATACGTAATAATAGTAAAAGTAATACATGTTATTGAAATAAGACAGTAATGATTCACGTTTATAATAAAATAGAAATATATAACTTTTATTTATGTATACACGTATGCACAGATACTCACACACATGATCTACATATACATAAAAATTTTTGCAGCGCTACTTCAAAAGGAGCTCCTGTATCGTGTAGGAAATTTTGTTGATTAAAAATATTTTTAATAGAAATTGAAATTTTCTGAGGCACCCTGTTTCCCTAATATCTTGTGAAAAATTATTAAAAAGTTTTGATCCCAGGTAATCAGCAGTTTTGTGTCACCTTGTACTTATAAAATGGAATATAAAATTTGTCTTTATTTTGTCTGGTATTAATGCTGTGAATATTCACATTCAAAGTAAAGTCTTTTCTATT